>CAJVPN010001928.1:0-11137 GCA_910592215.1 Entrophospora candida
TTTAAAATCCAATGTGTGGATCACATAATATTTCAAAAATTTTAACTTTTGAGTATAGATGATCCGCACTGTATCTTAATAAAAGTCGAGGAATATAATATATACATTAGCTGTGTATTTTAACATTACAATACTACATTGTATCAATAAGTTTTTTCTTATGATTGGTTTTGAATTTTCTCCACCATAAATTATTTGAATTACTCCATTGTAACGAACAATACACTGTATCAAGAAGATTGCACCGCATCGAGTTTCACAGAACCCCAAACATTATATAGATAGGTAGGTTACCGTTGCAACTAGGTCAATCCTTGTAGTAAAGGACCTAAAAGTTACTGTTGAAAAACGCAATGTTGGTGAAAAATTACCAAAACTAACCTATCCATTTTTCGGGATTTTATTACAATAAAATTCAATTCACGTGTATAAAAATCACATGCAAATTTTATGGGTTTAGGAGGTTCCTAGTACGATTTAGAGAATCTTAGTTTTACGGATTTTGGGTGCCAAATCAGTTTATTATTATTATTATTATACATTAATACTACGGATTTTCATATAAAACTCTCGAGATATGTTACTTATTATTATAATTATAATGGACGAAAATCAAACGTGCGATATTTTTATAATCTTACAATTAATCTAAAAATTTTGTATTTATAGTACAAAAGTTATAAATGGTTTAAATGGTTTGGAAAACGCAAAAAATTTTTTTTTAGAATTGATTAAAAAAGCGCCAAAGTTAAAAGAGAATGTCGAGTCATCATTATTTAGTTTTAAGTGTTTTGCGGATATCCAGAAATCTCAGTTTAATATTATACTAAGAGATAAATCTGGTAATATAATTTATTTAAAATTTGGTTATAATGATTATTAATATTATTCAGGGTTGGCAACTCTGGAGCAATGGAGCTATAAATTATTCTCTACTGTTCCATTGTTCAATATTAAAATAATATTTTTTGCTTCATCGCTCCACAGATTTTTTGAAATCGATTATGAATTTGCCAAATTATATATATAATAATAATGGATACAAATAATAATTTTATAATTTTATAATTGCTAAAAAAATGGTTATAAACACACACATATTTACAACTTAAAGGCATCGTCAAGTTCACTGGTTATTTCTATGCGTATTTTGCAGTCTTTTTTTTTTTTTAATAATATACAGAAATTTGTAATTAATTTGATATTTAATATATATGTTTTATTAAAAAAAAAAAAAAATAATAATCAATAGATACCTTGATATTCTTCCAAGACAATCTTATTTTCATTGGTATTCTCACCATGATGAAGTTGCCTAACATGTTCTTCAAGACTTGCTCTGATCTCAAAATTATATTGTAAAGTAAAATCACTCACATTCTCAGGAATATGTTTGTTTAATCTCGTGCTTTTATGAAGTGCAAGTTTATGTGATACATATTTTTGTTGTGTGCTTCGACTACTACCACTACTATTGTAACTGGTATTACTGCTATATTTACTACTGAATTTACCGTCACCGTCATTACTATTATTACTATAAATACTGCAATTGCTACTTTTGTTACTACTATTACTTTTAATACTATTAATACTAGTTGAGGACTTTTTCCTTTTAGGAACTTTCTTGAAGAATTTTTTAAAAAATTTTTTAACTATTTTATCATTATCATCACCTCCCTCATCACTACTTACATCACTACTTGCACTACTGTCATACCCATTACCACATCCAAAACTTACATTCAACAATTCCTCACTTTCATAAACACACTTGAATATCTCTTTACCTTCTTTCAGAAGCTGTTTAATATCTGGCCGTTCAATAGGATTCTGGCACCAACATCGTTGCATCAATTCAACATAACTTTTTGGCATATGTGGCAAAGGGGGTGGTCTATGTCCACGACATATATCCATGACCAGATCAAGATCATGTGCTCTATCATCAAATGGCGGATGTCCAGAAAATATCTCCCACATTAACATCCCAATAGCATATATGTCTGACTCTTTGTTTTTTGGTTTGCGATTGAATATTTCTGGTGCGATATATGGCATTATTCCATAGATACCATTGTGTGTCTCCTCATTAGTTGGTCCACACAGGCCAAGGTCAGTAATGTAACAGGCACCTGATTGTTGCATCAATATATTTCCACTGTGTAGGTCACAGTGGACCAAGTCTTTCTCATGAATATCATCCAGCGAATCTATCAAGTTGTAGAAAATGGTGATTCGATCTTTTAATGTTAATGTGGAATGGTTTTTTTCTAAATAGTCTCGTAGATTTCCATCCGAAAGATAGTTTATGACCATCATGTAATTTCCTGATTTTGAACACCTTGTTATGCCATAACACTCGGCAATCATTTCTGACTGGAGTTTACTATAATTCATTGCCTAATAAAAAAAAAATTTAAACACAAGAGAATTAGTCATAATGAATTAATTACAATACAGCGTGTAACAAAAAAGCCGTTTTTTTTTTGTTTATTAAAAATGGTTGCATGATAAATGATAAAAGGCATATTAAAGAAAGTCATGAATCGGAAGTTTTTATTAATTGCTTTCAATGTTAAGCTTAAAAATTACAATTATAACCATTTAATTTGCAAAGATTTTTTAGCATCTATTACTCTACCTTAATTAACAAAATTCCAAAAAAAATTTGTTGGTTGAACAATTTTAAATATTATTGCCTTTTAAAGATCATATTCATGTTAATGAACCATTTTATATAGAAAGTTATATTAATTTAATATATATGCTAGAAAACAAAGAAAAAATCATTGCTTTCCGATTATTTTTGTTACACACTGCATATTGTTATCATGATAATATTTATTTATTACCTCTTCAAAAAACTTTTTATTTGGATGTTTTGTATTAAGCAAACACTTTAAGATTACTTTTTGGTTATGAAAATAAATGAATTCATTTTTCTCTTCATCCCAATCTTCAGTACACCCACGTGTCCAGGTGGCCATATAAATCATACTGAATCCGCCTTCTGTCATATATTCGATATCTTCAAACTGGTCATAAGGGATCCATTCCATGATATTTCTTGGTAGAGAAGAAATCAATTGACAATTTTGTATGAATCTGTCTACTTCCTCATTACCAGAGGTCCAACTGTCAAACAAACTTTCCAGATGGTGCCTAATGCATATCTCACAGTACCTCTCCGAATATCTGATGGAATTGCATTTTTTACATGTAAATGGTCTACCGCATTTATAGAGTGCATTGTTCGATTCAAAGTTTTGGATGAATTTTTTTTTACAATACGTTTTCTCATCTTCGGTGAACTCTGTACATTTGGATATTAGTAATATAAAAGCGCCTTTTCGTGCTTCTCTGGATGGTACGCTTGAGAATATATGATCATACATTTCGTTGTAGGTTTTGAGTACAAATGGTTTCCTTTCGGGTGATAAGATGATTCGCGACATTGATTTTCTTTGGTGGAAGAAAGAATAAATTTTTTTAAAAAAATAAACAAAGCAAAATCATTTAATATTAATAATAAAAAATAGAATCATTATTTATCTGTAAATATTGAATGATTAATTAATTGAATTAATTAATTGGTTGAGACACGAGAAATTGAGTATTATGTGTTAGTATAAACACAAACAAACATAGTTGAATTCTTGGCTGACTTTGAAACCCTTTTTTAATTTAAAAATTTTTTCTAGTTCTTAAAACGAAACCGTTGTTTTAAAGTATATGTTATTATTATGTGACATCGGCATACCGTTTTTAAATCGAGAGAGGCTAATTTGGTAAATAGATTTTTGTTTTTTTTTTTTTTTATGTTTTATTCTTGGAAAATCTGACTGCATTTTTCCAAGTTGCTTTTTTTTTTGTTGTTGTGTGAGGCCTGACAGGACCGGGAAAACTCTATTGAATGTGACCGCCAACATTATTATTCGAAAGTACTTTTTAAAAAAAATTGTGACAGCCTCATATAAATTCGATTAATAGAAAATGGGAAAGGTCCCATTGCCTTTATATAATAATAATTCAAGGAAAAAATGACATCGGTTACACTGACTCGCAAATATAGATAAATAAATGGTAATTATAGTGTAACCGATGGCTTTGGTACGGTTATACCAAAAAACAAGAGTAAAAATAGTAAAATAAAAGAATTCCTCATGATTCATGTCAACAATATTTTACTACTACATGCCACGACTTTCAAGAATTTGTCATGCTAAAAAAATTATTTCAAATTATTTCACTAGAGTCAATTATCAAGTTGTAAACTTTAAAAGACATTCCGTGGGTAGTATATGTTAACGGTATTTTTCATGTGAAAATTTAGCAGGAGACATTAGAATTCATATTACATCACTGAGAAGTAGTTTTATTCCTCGAGAGTACGTTTTTACTCTAATATTAATGACATTAAATTCTTGTTCGTTTGTAGTACATTTTTAATTTATACTCATTTTAGTATCCCAAGTACACAAAACTTCCTTGTAAATATTTTTAATTAATAAAGATAAACCTCACATACCAGCTATATTGTTTCGTATTATTTAATAATAATAATAATAATAATTTTTTAAAAATAGATTTTCGTATAATTATAAAATAAAAACTTAATATTCGCATTGGCCAAAACATTTTGTTGATCGTGTCATTCTTGATGATCGATTTAAAAAAGGCAAATTGGACATTGTTGTGATCCATTCAAAATAATAATGTTACACGCGCTTCAATTTTTAAAGTTTTTGCGTGAACCAGTGCACAAAAAGTACCCTAATTTGCTGGAGTTTTCGGTAAATATTTCATCCATTTCAGAAAAAATTTCCGAAATTTTCACAAGAAAATTTTGTGCGCTGGCGTGAACTTTGTACATAGAACGTATAATATAGATAAATCTCGTTATAATAATAATCACATACTTATGATCACAGGGTCGGCATCCAATATTAATTTTGCCTTCTTTCTAGTAGTATTTTATAAAATTTAAACATGGATAAAAATTTATCTTTTTGGAAGAATAGTCATCTTGAACTATAGAAAATATTGCAAAATCATTAGTTTAAACGTATTGAGAGAAATATCATAAAGTTGAGGTTGCTTTATTTATATTTATGGATGAAACGAACCTTATTTTCAAATCTAGCCATTTTCGAAAACAAGTTGAAATCAAAAGGATTGCAATTTGTATACATTCGCCTTCAAAAAAGTCACGGGCAGCCTTCTCCAATTTTTGAAACGTATCTTTGCAGAGATTTTCAGAAAGAAAATACATTCTTTGACTTTGTCACCAATTTGTTTTTTACCTCTCTTTTTCACCACACACTTGGTTTTCTTTCAATGCTCATCCTATCACAAAATAATCAACTCTACAGAAAACTTATCGTTAGTTTTGAAGGCAAGTTTTAAAAAATCGTTGTTCCTATTTTTTAAAAAATGCACCTTCATTTTTTCTACAACAACATCATGATCTAACGTTTTTCTCCTCGCTGAAATCATTCTCTTGTGGGGTTAATGATTTTGCCTTTATAAATAAAGGTATAATGATTATTGACATTCTACAAATACATATATTTTGATATGTAAATTTCATACCTATAATTTCATTATCAATTGCTTCTTGCAAAAGAACTGCTAATTCGACATTACTACTATCATTATCAACCTATATACTATTTCTTTTTGATTTCATCAATAGGCCACCGACTAGGGTTTGAAGTCGTGATTATTTGTTAGCAAAGTATCAATTATATGTTCTTACATGTATATTTAGATTATTATTAACTATGATTGCTTGGCATTGGAATAATCCGTTAGAATTTGGAATGGTGTGATCAAATAATGTCGGGTAGGTATTTTATTATCCATTGTTTTTCAGATAATGACTGGAGAGATGTTCTCCATCTTCCAAAATTTGATAAAGAACGAGCACAAAGATATATTGCATATTCCCCATAAACAGGCCATTGAAATTCGAACACAAAGGTGGAATATAGACACGAATGTAGAATAGGTGGAAAGTAAACACAAATGTAGCGAAAGTTAAGTCTTATTTAAAAGTATTTTATTGTGTCAATATTAATACGATAGCAAAGAAGGAAAAAGAGTTCGATTTAAACTACTTATCTTCCCATTTTGCAAAAGTATAAATTTATTTACTAAAAATGTCACACTTGTAAAAATATCCAGCGGGCGTGACTGGCAGGTGCTTAAAATGTTGGGGGTATAGAAGTATTGGTGTCAAATAAAAAAAGACGAGAACTTGGGCAATACTTGGCATGGTTCCAACAGTGCCCGGCGTGATGCTAATGGTGTCTGGTACAATTTAAGATTAATTAATTTGTTACCTTTGAATGATTTCTTTCAAAAGGTGACATCTTTGTACGCCCAGTGGCATTCAACATTGCTCGCCATGTCTCTATTTCACGTCGATTAAACACATGTCCTGTAGGATAAAGGTTTTTTAAAGCTATATTCAACTCAATAATTGTACTTTGATTCTTCCAAGTTTCAAAAAATAGAACTAATTAATATTTGCAGTTGTTCTTTTTTTAAATGATAATTAAAAATTTGATACATGGTATCTCGTTGCTCCAAAAAAGTTCGAATGCATTTTGGAATTTGTTAATTAGCCAAACTTTGACATGTCATCTTATGCACTGATCTAAAAAAGGTTTTTCTATTTATTTGTTTCATAATCCTGTTTCTCACAAACTTTAAACCAACGAAACCTTCAATTTTAATAAATACCTATATGGCATCCATCTCGACCAATTTTTTGAACAGACATTGATCTTTGCCTTTTATATTCATCAATAAAAGATGACATGTAATCCTATTCTACTTCATTTATATCAGCATCTTTAGAAATTCCTAACAGTATAATATGAAATTTAAATTTGTCTACTTTGATAACAAAAGAAGGAAATTGCACACCTTCCAATGATGTTTCTAAATTGCTCTCATCCTCCCAACTTAATATAATGGACTAGAATACTCGGTATTTGAGAGAGGATTTAATTTTTTATACAATGAAATGATTGCTTTGCTGAAAGAATTTTCAATATCACTAAACTCACTTTTAACATAAATTCTGGAACCGGGGAGTAATTTATGGTCTTTGTTACCTTGCAATACTTGTGTGTAATATCTTTTAGAAGTTGCTTCAATAACAATTTACGTGTTGGGTAAAGAAATGCACCATTAGTTAAATCAACATCACTTCTCATGGTCCACCAACGAATTGCGTTGACGCCATGGTGTCAGATAAGCTATAATTTAGCTATAAGTTTAAATTTTAGAAACTAGTTTTGATTTTTGACTATTGACTTTTGATTTAGTTTTGACATATAGCTTTTAATTTTAGTTTTGACTTTCGTCTCTTCAAAATAGTTATGGCGACCAACAATAGTTTGAAATGATTCCGTTTCTTCTCTTTTTATATAAAACACGGACAATAGAAGGGAATAATATTGTAATCAATAAAAACGAACTATAAAACGGTCTATTGTCTTATTCTTGTTAACGTGTAATATTATTTACTCCATTAAATTAAATACTATTACTAAATAATACATACTAATACCAATTAGCTTTATTACTTGTACTCGTCTTGGGCAAGGCATTTAATGCCCAAACAGTTCAATCCCGGGACCATAAATTTAAACAGTTGAAAATTTCTGGGACCTGGGACTAATATACATACATAGGTGATGCATATATTTATCTGTCTATTTTTGGGGTTTTTCGTTCCAAATTCTTACTGGTGTGTTGCTTATATTCCCAGAAATCCACAAATTGAGAAAATCTGAGGCGAAGCTCTCTTCCGCTGGGTGCACTGGAGGCAAAAATTGAAAACATAATATTGATGATTGCCAAAACTTTTGAAGTTTCGAAACTAGTTTCACAATGATCCTATTTTCCAAAGTTATGAAACTCAAAACCTATGTCAAAACTCACTTAATTAAAAATGTGGAGTGTTATATTCTTATTTATTCGAATTTTCCCAGAAAGAGAGTGATCAATTTAAAAAATTGATCTGTGGAATTGGAATTTTTTAGTTGCCGCTGATTTATTATTTTTTTCACTATCATCTTCTTCATTGCTAGTGTCGATTTGTCAAGATGGTTTGAAAACCAACACTATTTTTCACTATTATAGAATGTTAAATTCAATCAAAACATATGAAAGGAAGAAAATTCGTTTGTCTCAGATGTCGATAAGGTATGGCACGTGTTTCATTTTCCATAGATATTATATGTTAACTACTATTCTTTACAGCCGGTAATGTCTGGTAAAATTGGTGTTTTTTGAAAAAAAAACCGAACCAATGATGACGTATGGTGATTAATTTTAAACTTTATTTTAATGCTTTATATTTTTCTTCTATTTACTTGACACTTGAAGTATATAAAAAACAAGTAATCAAATTTTACAAAGGATACATCATACACGTGATTTTAAAAGCATGTGCATACATCAGCAAAAATCTAATGATAGAGCAAAGATGATTTGTGGGAAAGATTTATTAATTTGTGATGCGGCTATGTAGTATACCATTCTCACGATTTATCTATATCATTCTCATGTATTTTCTTGCTGTTCTCTAAACAAGAGCACAGAATATTTGAAAGGTCACTGTTGTGATGTCAGATTCCTTACATCATCAGGAATCGAGCTTTATTTGTTAATAAAATTAAATCATCATCACTTCATACTTTATAATTAAAGCTACTCATTCCATATCTTAATATCACAATAAGGATGACTATGGTCATGATCTATCAACCAGCTAATTGATTTCACTGATTCAACATTAAAGGTTGGTAAAGAGGGAAATTTTTGGTTCTATTAAAAAATGGTGACGGTGTGGGAGAATGGGAATTTGCTGCCAAATCTTTACCATCTAAAATAATTGGAGGCTGATGTCATCTAAATAATAAACAGGCCAAAGGCATCTTTGCTCAAGTTTGTGTCACGAGTGACCAGTTACTAATTAAAAATATTAAAGGCTTTTTATGTTGGTTTTCCTGCTTGGAATAAGATTTGAATTACCAGATAAACTTTTAGATATAAATTGTTGTGGTTGTTTGTTAATCATCAAAATAATAAACACCTTCAAAATAGTAAAATCAATAAAATTAACAACTTTGAACCTTTATAAAAATTTTTTTACAAATAAAAAAAACTCTGATAGATTATGAATTGAATGATTGAAAATACAATCGCGGAAAGATTATTCACACGGCTTGTTTGATTATCGGGCCTTTATATTTTAAATTTCCATTGTTTATAGTAAAAATCAATAAAATTGACAACTTTGAACTTTTATAAAAATTTTTTTACTAATATAAATGAAAAAAACTCTCTGATCGGTTATTAATTGAGCGTTTGGAAATACAATTGCGGAAAGATTATTCCCGCAACTTGTTTGGTTATTGAGCCTTTAGATTTTGTGAAATTTATCTAAATTTCCACTGTTATAGTAAAATCGACAACTGGGATTGAACCTTTATAAAAAAATTTTTACTAACATAAATAAAAAAACACTCTGATAGGCTATTAATTGAGTGTTTGGAAATAAAATTGCGGGAAGATTATTCCTAAAGCCTGCTTGGTTATTGAGCCTTTACGTTTTAAAGTTTATCCGAATCTTTACTTATAATGTTTTGATGATATATATGTGTAACATTAAAAAACCTGCACATTTATTATTGTTGAATGTGAAATTGAAATTATGTGAAATTGAAATATTATGGAGTGGGGTGAAATTCTGATTGGCTAATTTGAATTTCACGTATGTAAATTTGAATTTCACATATGTGAATTGCGAATTCACATAATTTCATTTTCACGTACAACATTATCATGCATTTCAAAAAAATTTGCATATCTAATCGATTTGCTTTAATAGAAAGATAGGGAAGCTATTCATATTTTTATTATTTTGCTAAATCACTGCTATTTGATGAAATAAAATACAGCAAGTTATATCTTTTGAAAGCAATCATTAACATGCTTCCCTTTATAAAAAATGTCTCTACCACAAATGAACAAATGAAGAAAGTACAGGTACTGGAACTATAAAGAGTTTCGTATATCAAATTTGAATTTATAATCTTTTTGATATAGTTGGCTCAGTCTAAAGACCTCCTAAATTGCGCGCAAAATTTAAAGTTATAGAAGTCACTTTCTGTCCTACCTTTTAAAAAATAGTTCATATAATAGGTCTCTAGTTGTAGAGTTCTATTCTTTTTTAGTACTATGATCATTGTTAAATTTACGACCACTAAATTTAGACTAGACGAACATCATATCTAAATTTGGCAGCAAGGAAAATCATCTCTCGCTAAACAATTCTTTCATTAGTATTAGGTTTCATTCTAATTTAAAAACTATCTAGACTTTCCTTTTAAGAATAATTTCGAGTTCTTTTTAAACTTTTTAAAAGTGAATAAATAATGATTTTAAGTTCTTAATTGGTTCGTGTTTATCATGTAACATTAATTAAATTAGTAACTTATTCTAAATCATAAAAGAATTATTATTATAAATAAATGGAATTATTATTTCAGAATTATTATTTCGTTTCTCCACACTATTCAATAAATCACAATAGATAATCAAGTCAAATTTTAAATTTTATAAAGACATTTATTTTTATATAATGTTATATCATGATAATAAATTATTATCATCAGAAAAAGAATACGTATTTAAAATTTATTGTGAAATGTATGGTAATACTTTTGTTAATTCTGATAGAGAAAGTAGTAAAGATTATTTTTTTTCTTTGGTTGAAAAAAACAAGGAGCTTACTGAAAATGAAAAAAATTATTGTAAAAATAGATTTATTTATAGTTTTGAATTAGATAATGCAATGTTTGAAGAAGGCAAACCAAAAGAATGTAACAAGTGTAATTTGACAAGATACTCTGATAAATTCTGTGAAGGTTGTATTAGTTTACAACTGCAGAGTCTTTTCACCACTTGGACATCTGGAAATAAAATAATTGATGATTTTATTCAACAATGTCAAATAAAATCATCTCTACCAACTCATATTTTAGAATGGATACCTTTTGAACAATTTAAAAAAGTAACAAAGTTAACTGAAGGTGGATTTAGTTCAATTTAT
>CAJVPN010001929.1:0-11135 GCA_910592215.1 Entrophospora candida
ACATTAGTAATTTTCTGCAGATGATTTCTAAATTTGTAGAAATCTGCATTAGTTACACGACGAAATTTACACACTGAGCCGCACCATCCCTAACCACAAACCAATGATCCACAAACTGATGATCCACAAACCAATGATCTACAAACTGATGATCCACAAACCAATGATCCACAAACTGGTGATCCACAAATCAATGATCCACAAACTAATGATGATTCACAAACTAATGATGATTCACAAACTGAAAGTTTAATTTCCAGACCATCAATACCTTTAAAGACTGGTGCTGTAAATTATGGTGAGCATATAAAAAGTGGTTGCAATTACCTTTGCAACCATTTTTGCAGCCATACTTTTTCCTTTTTTGGATTATGGCACTAGTCTTTAAATACCTTCATCAACTTTTCAAAGGTTAACCAATAAGATCATCAAAGAGCTTGAACAAAGTTCACACATTCAGTCCCTTGCCAAAAATAGGCTTAAAAGTTCAGCAGAAAATTATTTAATATCCTTATTTGAATGTTCGATTTTAGAGGCTAATCATGTAAGAAGATCAAAAGTTCAGATAAAAGACATGCAAATAGTCAGATACATTTGTTGTGAAGAAAATGAAAGAGAAATGAGCATCGGAGGACTGTCCAATCATACAATCTATAATTTCTACAATTTTGCATCTACTAATATAATAGTGGAAAATTTATTAATGTTTCCAAAGAAATTTGCAAAGAAGCAAATTTTGCACTTAAAATTTTCCTTAAAAATGTGATTCAGGTCAGCACAAATGTTGAAGAACTTAGATATATTTAATATTGTTAGATATCATCTTAATATTAATTGTTAATTTTTTTTGATTTTCTAGGATGCTGCAGAAGATGCAGAAGGTCAGGGCATAATAAAATTATGGTTCACAACATTGGTGAGTTTAACTATAAATATTAAGTGTGACCATCAATAAGGGAATTTATACTAAATTAATTATCAATTATTATGATTAGATAATGCACTTAAATATCAAGGTCATAATATTTATAGCATTGATTTATAATTAAGGATTTTAAAGAAAAAATTTTAATATGATTATTACTTCTTTTATTTCTTCTTGTTGAATAAAAAATGATGTAAGTTTTTTGCTTTATAATCATTTTTGATTTGAGGTTTGCTTTTTAAAATTTTTAAAATGATTGCTTTTAAAAACAATTTAAACAAAAAAATATAAGGAAAATTTGCAAATCTCACTTACAGATGAAAAAAGCAGGTCATATGCAATACCTTTTTTTAATAACAAAATCTAACTATTATAATAAAATTTTCTTAAAAATTCTGAGGCAAAAATTGACCTGAACACAAGATTTTAACACAACTTGCAACCTTAGAAAAAATGTTTGTTATCTTCTGAAAAATGTAAATATAAATTTTGGCAAGATTGGTAACAACATATTATCAAGAAATGCAATAAGACATAAGGTTGATCAACAATTTAATTGCAACCTTAATCAACTTTTTTGATCACAATGACAACTGTTTTATTTATTCTATTGTCCAGAAAGTTTATTAAACCCCTTGAAATGAGATAGTAATGTTGAAGTATTACATTAAAGTTTTTCTTCTTTTCATCAAATCAAAACAGAATGTAAAATTAGCATCCTATATTTTTAATTAGTTATTAGTATGAATCTAACTTGGATATTAATACATGTTAGTATATATTGCAATGGTGGTAAACAATATTGACCCCTGAATTCTTGATAATACCAATGTTCACTTTGTCTGGTTTTGTTGCAGTCTGCCCCATATAGTAGTGATATTAACTCAAAATTACTTTTTTCACAACATGATTTGTCACCCAAAATGATTTTTCTAAAATTTTTTGGGGATCATTCTACTCAGCAACCTCCACCAAATTTGACACATTTTTTAGGATTTATCCCTCTAGGAGGTTATTAATAAATCTTGGTGTTAAAGTTTATCAACCAAATTACCATATTTGGAAATTAGTTATCTCTTTTTTGGTCATTATGCCTAGGTTGGAAATTTTATATGGTATAATAAAATTTGCTGGTATAATACATGGTATTATACCATATTATACTATTAGTGTATAATCCAAATACAAGCTCAAGAAGGTCTGGTAAATATGGGAGGTTCTCCAACTAAAGGTATCTTAAGTTCCCTCTGACCAAAATTGTGTTTTTTGCATAATGTATATTTATATAAGGATTATGTATAACTGATGAAAAAATCGGTACAGTCAAACCTCGCCACAGCGGATTTGCCAAAAAAATCCATTATGACAAGAAATCCGCTGTGGCAAAATTATAGATGCTGGTCGCAATTCTTGGTGATGGTTGCAACCACCTTTGCGACCACTTTGGTTTCCTTTTTTGGATTGCAACATGGAACACTAGGCAAAATTGGTGTAAAGTACATTTAAGATCCTTTTCAATTCATAAAATTAAAGCTTCTTCAATATTAGTAAATGGAGCAATGGATGGTCTTTTTAATAAGTATTTGGAACGATTTTAAGCCATTTGTCAGACTCCTTTAATATATCACTAACTTGGCTTGTACTTATTCCAAACTGGTTTGCTAAATCAATATTTCTTGGTTCAGGTTTATTTTTTCTTAAGATACATAATTCGCGTTTTTGTACTACAGTAATATATACACGTTTTTTGGAGGAAGATTGTTGAGATATTTTTTTTTTGATTGTAGAATAAATTTTGCTTCATTATAAATCTTTGGAAAAATGATATTATTTCGTTTTATTTTAGAAACTTGGAAAATTTTGTTACTCGCACAATTTGGATAAATAATCCATCAATTATTTTATTTAGGAACTTGGAAGAAATTGTTACTCGCACATATTTGGATAAATAATCTATCAATTGTTTGTTTATTGATTTATTTTAGAACTTGGAAAAAATTGTTAGTTGCAAACATTTGGACAAATAATCTATCAATTGTTTTGTTTATTGGTTTATTTTAGAAAATTTGTTTTTATTGCTTTATTTGATTATTTGTTTTATTATTTTATTCTAGAAACTTGGATTGTTTTAATTTCATAAATTATGTCACGTGAATCCGCTGTGATGAGACTATATAGAAAGGCTTCCATCAAAAATCCGTTATGACAAACATTTTTAATAATAATAATAAAAAAAGGAGCCAATATTTAAATCAGTTTTAACAAGAAATTCGCTATGGAGAGGCCCGCTGTGACGAGATTTGGCTGTGTTTTCCCATATTAAAGGCATTTTTCATTATAATGTACGGAAGGAACCTTGACAATATAAAGTACCATAACATAAAAAAGCAATTTTGGCCGTTCTTATATATGATTCTTTGTGTGGAACATTTTTGGCTTGGAGACTATGCCCATTTTGCAAGTAATATTTTGAGATGTTGTTCTTTAAAGTTCTAAAAAACAATAGTTAGTTGTAAATCATTGTCCAGACCAAAAATATTCCGTGCTGGTCCCGCACGATTTCCATATTCTGGTACTAGTGTTTCGTATCAAAATACGTTTTTCTAATGCATTCGTGTCAAAATACGTTTTCCCCGTATGTATTCTATTTTCTACATATTTTTTATAGGACATACAGTATATTTGTTAAAATGAAGTTTGATCTAATTATAAGTACTTTTTTTTTTTTTTTTAAATTCAACCTTAATGACATCTACTAGTTTTAATTTACATGGTGACGATACACACAACAAAACGATGTTGAACTAACACACAGGACGAATGAACTTTATCGAAAAAATTTAGCAATATCATTCCAGCTTTGTTTATTCTAAATATATAAAAAAAGCCTTTATGTAGAAATCTTGAACGAAATAAGTTAGCGAATAGATGACGGGAACGGAAAATGGATTAGCAGGAAAATGAATGAATGAAAATGATTCACTAATAAATAAGAGATTAAAAAATACATTAAAAAATACATTAATAAGAAAGTCTAATTAAGGGAAAAGAGAGTTGAATGGGTTCCTTGCATTGATTAGTTTAGTAAAATAATTGATAACTTGATAAAAATAGAATTTTCTAAAAAAAAGCAGATTTTCCTGTATTTACGAAGAAGAGAGCATTATATACGTTCTATTTATACATTTATTATTATAATTATTATAATTTCGTTGGTATTTAAATGGATTTTTTTTACCATTTGTTCTTTTAATTTTATATTTTATTTTCTTCGCCCATT
Organism: Entrophospora candida; assembly: GCA_910592215.1. Lineage (NCBI taxonomy): Eukaryota > Fungi > Glomeromycota > Glomeromycetes > Entrophosporales > Entrophosporaceae > Entrophospora > Entrophospora candida. Next base: position 4,206 of record CAJVPN010001929.1, read on the forward strand.
TTCTTCAAAATACTGATTTTTCTCATTATTAAAAATGTCAAAATTATTATTCACTCACTTAACAATCATTATTATAACAATATCACTATTCTCAATTAATATCATCAACGGTAACTAATTATTAAACAATATATTTTTATTGAATGCAAACTTCGTTCCATTATTCTTGATTTATTCTTCTCGTTATACTCAGTAATGATTATAATTCTCACCTAATTATACTCCTAGCGCAAACAACCAACGATACAACAAATGACCCTGACCTTCCATCTTTCACCTTCTTACTAACAAGTTTACCAGGGCCAGAACGTATTTCAATATGTGGACAGAATAAAGGTCTTTGCGCAAGTAATTGTGGCGGGGTTAATCAAGTATGTTCGTTTTATTTAAAAATTTTTTTTTTGTCAATAAAAAATTTTTGACGGTTCCCATTTTCTCTTTTTTTAATGATTCAAAATAGGATCCAAAGGTAAAGGAAACCTGTAAACCAAATGGTTTTATTTACTTACTAATGAGATCATTAAATATTCTCTCTCTCTTACTCTCTCACCCCCGTCTTTTCATCACTTTTTTAACATAATTGATTTAGAACTTTTGTAATGAAACAACCATGGGATGGGGGTGGTAAGTTACTAAAAGAACAATTGATCTCATTAGAAAGAAAAAACCGCATTAATATTATTTTTTAGTGGATGTCTTACAAAAATTCCAGATCTTCAACCATACCAATGGTCAATTAATTACGCACACTGTATAAACTCTGGAGAGGTAGGTATTTTGCTTTTAATTCGTAGAAATATATCTTTTTTAAAAATAACACGTTCTATCATTAATATACAGAGATGTAAACAAGCTTGTCAATCAAATAATTATACTGAGGATAAAAAGTCAAATTGTACTATTAAATGTATTAATGTATATACTAACACGTAAGTTCAATAATTGATATAAAATCATCAATTAAAATCGATATTAAATTTCTCGATTCCATCTCTCTCTCAAATCGTTTGAAAAGATGTGGCACACCAAATCAACCACCAGCTTATTATATGGTTAATGATATAGCACAAATCCCAACTTACGGTCCACCGACTGTTACCACCACCACCAGCAGCACCACAAATTCTACCAGCACATCATCATCATCGTCATCATCATCTACTACAAATCAACAATCAAATGTCGCGTCTTCATTATTAGAATTTAATTTTGGCTGGTCAATTATTGTTATTGCTTTTACAGCTTTAGTATCTGTTGCGTCTGGAATGATGATACTTTAAATTTTATTATTATTTTTTTTATTGTTGAATTTTTTTTTTTTGGACTTACACATAATTATAGTAATAAATTATCATTAACTAATAAATATTAGATTAAATTTTTTTTGTTTTACTCACAACAACTATATTTAATAATTAATGTTAATAATAATGTTTTTTGCAAATGAAACATATAGAACCATTAAAGCAGTAAGAATCTGTGATCCATTTCAAGCTCAGGGAGGTAAGACAAGTTTTTGCCCCATCTTATAAAAGCCTTTCAATTTATGGGTGCCTTCACCCGTGGAAAAAATTACATAGTTACGAAGGTGTGTGAAAGCACCTAACCATTTGTTTGTGATAGGAAAATTTTATTAAATCTGACACCTGCAATCAACATCAGATTTATTATTCATAAGGAACTACAATTGATAATCAGGAAAAATAATTTATTTTGTAAACCCCAAAGATCTGGGTAGACACGCATTATTAAAAGTTTCATTTATGCATGGCCTTGGGTGAGCAGTTGTTTGTTATGTCAATGATGATATCAAATGTATTGCAGAATAATCATGACCATCATGAATATTTGATGGATGGAGACATTCACATACAAGGAAAGGATTAAATAGCTAAGTCATGTTTATTTTTATCTAACAAAGATACATAATTCAAAAAATAATTATTTTATTCACTCTTGCAATGAATGGTATTATTCGTTTATTTAGCATTAACGATTGAATCAATCAATCACACAAATGGTACATTGCATTGGTAATACAATTGTGATGTTAAACAGACATTATTGATCCCTGAAATTTTTGGTAATATATACCAATGTTCACTTTGTCTGGTTTTGTTACAGTATGCCCCATATTACATTAGTGAAGTTAAAAAATGACATTGACCCCTAAAATTTTGTTGCGGCATACCCCATATATAATTAGTATCTATGTTATCTGAATATATATCAGAAACTTGTGTTGTTGCTCTTGAAATGTCAAACAGATCAAGTATTTCTTCTACACAGTCTAAAAAAAATAAATATTAAAAGAAAAAATATATGTTAATAACATTATTACAATTATTTTATAATTCACCAGTGTTACTTTTAAAATTTTCATGACATAACAGCCACCACACTGTCCCTTGCTTAAGATCATTAAAATTTGATTCTATGCCTATAAATTTGCTGCCATAAATAAAGACGCAGATGGTGTGTAAAAAAGACATAATGGGACCTTGTAGCTGAAAAATAGATATATGTATGTTAATTAGAGAAATAAAAATTTTCTTTATAAAAGGTGGTCTTTTAACCATTTCTTTATCATAACCTAAAAAAAATTATAATAAAATAAATAAACCAAAATCATATTTCACTATCATTATCATTATTATTTCTCTTTACCATCCAATTTTTTGACATAGCCAAGAAAAATATCATATGAATGGTTGACATTAAAATCAAAACAAAGGGTGGATGCAACTAAAGGCTCCATTAATTTTATCATCTCTCTCCAGTAATCATATTCCTAACAAATAACAATGTCAAGTAAATTTGAATCTGGTTAATATTAATATTAATTATTATTATTGATACCGATTCCTCTAATCTGGCAAGATCTTGAAAATAAACTCTTGTAGATGATATTGCTACATCCGACATCTTTCTAATTGATTCAGATTCACTTGCTTTACAAGCCAAAGAGACACAAACACTTTCAATTAACTATTAAAGTTGATTAATGACAGACTAATCAATCAAATAATAAATTACATATATAAATTTACATACAAAAGGATTAAAATTTTCAAACTGTAGCCCATATAAAAACGGTGAAAAAAGGTTATGGCTGTTGCTATAGTAACTTGTGGTCTAAATACAATTTGTGTAGTAAACATTAAGGACAAAATTCGTAGCTCTGGATCTTATATGTCTTTCCTCTTCAAGAGAAATGCATTAATCCTAGAGGGTATTTTTTAAGCATAATCGGTTTTTGTATAAATCAATTAATTTGATCCATTGTTTTGATTTTACATTTATTTGTAAATGCGATTATACAAAGGGTAACACGAAGTGATTAAAAAATGTTGAGAAATTTACAAACTGAATCATTGTCTCAACAGCCTCAACAAACCGCACAATTTCAACATGCTTCTTTATTAAATAATACCACCACTAACAATACCAGTAATGGTTTTAATACACAACAGAATCCTGAGATTTTACAACAGCCTGCTGGTATTTTTACACAGAACCGACTTGTTCCTGAAGGAAGTGCCTACAGTCGCCAAACATACGAACCCACTCATAAATGTACTACTTGTGGACATATTCATGATTGTCAAAATTGTAAGAATAGGTCACTTCTACAACAAGCAATAGAGCCACATCAAGTTAAATACTTTGAACCAATCATCCAAAACACTGCAAAGGTGACTAACTACCCGCCCCCTTTTTTTTAATTTGTATTTAATAAAATTTTAATACATTTATGAAATATTTATATATATAGGCATTGTCTAGAAGAATTCGAAGAACAGAACATGATCCATATTTTCGAAGGTTTTTGACAACAAAATTATTCAATTATAAATTCGTTTAAAATCTTTTTTATTAAAATAAATTATATAAATTTTATTAGGAATTCAACAAAACGGATAGGTATCTCTCAAGATGAGATATTAGAACGTAGTCGAAGAAATCCTAATCTTAGCATTTCACAAATTGTAGAAGAAATTAATAAAGAAAATGAGGCTGCACATGAAAAAGATTGGTTTCAAAGTTTATCACCAGTAGGAACCTATAATACATCTTCACAGTTTCCTGCACATTTTACCTCTGCTGATACTACTTCTTTGCAAAACCAAGGTGTAATCCAACAAACACAAACTACAGATTCTACGATGCAAAATACATCATTTTTTGGACAACAATCAAGAACATTCCAGAATCCTATAATTTCAAGAGAACCGGTTTCTTTTGGTAGAAGTTTAGTTAATAATACTCAAATTTCGCAAAATGTCCCAATGCTTAACCTTGACGGTACTAATTTAAGGTGCGTATTGATAATTCGTTAATTTGTTAATAAATCAATAGGTTAATAAAATTTTTTAAAAAAGAACTATCACAGCAACATCAACTCAATCACCTATAATTCAATCAACTGTAACTCGGCAACAGCAGCAGCAACAGCAACAACAAATTTTTCCAACATCAAGACCTAGCTTGTCAAATCTTGGATTAAATTTTAGAAAAATAAAAGTTAAACATGTATTTCCAAAAAAGTCAGCAAGCATTGTTAGACCTCTCCCAAATCCAGTACCCCCAAATATAAGAACAACTAGTGGTGCTTATGAAGAGATGAAAAAATTCTTTAATAAAGTTTGGGGTTGGAATGCTTAGAATTTTATATATATGGTGGCAAGGTATTAATCATGTATTGTAAAAAAAAATTTTACTAAACTTGTGTTCAAATCTTGATGGTTTCTATGGCACAATCATTTTGAGATCTATTCATAATTACATGGTCAAAGTCTTAGACTTTTATGAACTACAGTCAAACCTCGTTATAACGAACATATTGGTTTGGCCCCAATGATCCGTTATAACGAGGTATATACAAATGACTTCTAATAGGAGCTTTGTTTTATTAATCGAGAACAGCGTCGTTGAGTTTTGTGAATAAATGTGATGAATAAGGATGTTTGCCAAATCCGAAATATTTGGCATTGTCGAATCCGAAAATAATTTCAGAAGTTGATTTTTAAAATTCAAAATTCTGAAATGCCCAATTGTTTCCGAATGCCGAATTAAAGATTATCATGTCAATCTATAATAAGAAAATCCTACACAGAATTAAAAGAAACCTCCATTTTTTAAAGAGCTTCTACATGAATTATTCTCTTCCAACATGTCAAACATTGTCAAAAAACTTGTTGTGCAAAGAAATTTCCAGAGTAAATAATAGAATTGATAAAGAATTAGAAGTTGGAGAAAACCTTACCCTTGGTAAATGATTGTAAAATAATAATTTAATTTTGTTGCACTTATATTTTATATATCTATGAATTTATATATATATATATTTCAGTATTGATGGGTGGTCATTTCCCATATACAATTTTATCATTTTAATGCCACAAAAAAATCAATATTTATATTGTCTTCATGACCACTCCAGCTCTCATCACATTGGTCAATTTTTGACAGCAGAAATTAAAACAGTAATCAATAAAATTGGAGTTGATAAATTTAAAGCAATAATGGTGCTAATGTTAAGTGTTTACATGTAATCTTAGATGCATAGCTCATTTTGTGAACTTGGTTACCAAATCAACCATTGGTGAATAATAATTTTTTAATATTTATTCTTTTTTTATATTCATATATTATTGTTCTTATTTCTTATTATAATATTAAAGTCTGTTAATGAGAAAAAGACAAATAAACATATATATTTAATTCAATTAATTATATTATTATATATATAAATATGAAATTTCGGTGTTTCGGCATTCTATGTATGGAATTTCTGAAAAATATCGGAATGCACATTTCAAATCCGAAATATTCGGAAATTTAAAAACAATTTCGGCTAACATCCTTAGTGATGAACCTTGGATATATGTAACCATTGGCTATTTCTATGTCACAATAGACTTTAAATTTCTATCTTATCGTGAAATTTTAAATCATTCAAGAATTCCTTCCAGAAATTTGTTTAATGAAATCATAATGATGACTTTTATTTTTTTAATAAAAAGAAAAACTATTAAAATGTATTTACAAAAAAGAAAGGAAAAACTTATAAAAATTCTACTTTCAATTTTTTTCTTATTTCGAATAAGAATTTGTTCAAGATCACCTCAACTATCCCACCTTCTACTTTCACCACAGTTTCGCGTTTGGATCAACACTAATTTTTTTAAATTTTGAGTGATTGACCAATTGGTCAATATCATGTTAAAATCAAAATAATAAATCTAATAATTTTAAGAAACTCACTTATTAGATAACCCTACCTCTAATTATATCCTTCATTATCTATTTGTGAATATATTTCGATAATCACCTTCAAATGTTATCTTCTGATTATTATTTTCGTTAATGAATATCTCAATGTTGCCTATGGTAAAACTACGAACTTACTACTTTCCAAAATATTTTTGTTAGACAAGATTGATGTTGTATTAAAATAAAAAATACAACTGCTGATCCCGTTGGTGGTGTTAGCTTTGTTGCTGGTGGTGTTAGCCTTGTTGCTGGTATTGATCTCACTGGTGGAAATATGTTATTTGGTTTGGTCCTCGGATGGTCTGGTTTCCTCGTACCTAGTTAATACTTCTCTTCTATATCTACTACTCCCAGCGGTTAGCGTGTTTTGCTTATTGGATGTTATTATTATACTAATACACACGTGATTATTTTTGAATTACAGCCCGCGCAATCAAAACAAAAAAATTTTCACTTTGGTATCACAAGATCGATACTATATATATAAACAATCTCTGCTGATCCCTGCTCATTAATATTAATATGGTTGGCTCGGTCTAAAGGCTTATATTACTGCGCCACGAGAAAAATTTAAAAGTAAAAATTTTTATCCGCGTAATTGAAAGAATATATACATTAAGTATAAGATATTGGGCACGCGACGGCCAATATCAT
>CAJVPN010001930.1:0-11128 GCA_910592215.1 Entrophospora candida
CTTTAAAATCATTATCATCTTCATCCATAATTTTGAAGCTTTCTGTTGTTAAAGTTTCTACTGCTGCTAAAACTTTCAAGGTTGAAGACGTCATCATTGCTATTGATGGTGGTGCTGTTGGTGCATGAGCCAATTTTTTGGCTTTTAAATCATCATCATTATCAATATTGTAATAATAGGATTATTTTCCCTTTAAGATTTCAACCTTTGTTGAGTAGTAATGTACCTTCATGCTGTTTTCTTTTTCTAACATTTATTATTTTTCTTTCTTGGTAAATTTCATAAGTGACCTTTTCTTTTTTCACAAAATTCAATGGCTTTATTTTTTTGGCAATCGTTTCTAAATTTGTCTGGAAATAAAATTTGTGTTTCTGATCAGCCAATAAAAGTTAGTTTTGATCGTGTAACAGACTGCTTTTTTTATTAGGACGCGTAATCATTCACATTCAATAAAACGCGTTTTGCGAAGTATTTTCATTATTAAAAGAAAAATATATAAAACATGGATAAAAGAATTATTGAATGTTCATCAAAAAAAGAATTTGACCAACTTGGGAAATATCTTGATGAGGTTGACATTAATGAGGTAATGATACACACACATAATATATATTATATTTAATATTTCTTTCTAATGAAAATTTTACAGATATTGAACTTAGTAAACACTCTGCTAAATGACGAGTCAAAGTTTTGCAAAAATGATGAATATGGATGTTTATCAATTATTGCTGCTATTTTTAAATGTATTTATTGTTAATTTTTTTTTTGCCAACTAGAAATTCAAGAAATAACCTAATTCTATGCTTGACTAAATTTAATTACAAAGCATCAGTTATTGATGATTATTTAGAAAACTATGAATTACAAGAATTGAGAAATAAAAGACATGCTATAATTATCAAAGAAATTATTAAATGGTAATAATTATTTCATTGATATTCAATAAAAATAATTTTTCTAATGTTATTAATTAAAAAAAATTTATAGGTTATCAGGAAAAAATGATGAAAATTCTCCATTGTTAGAAAGTACATTAAATGATTTGGTGTCAATATGCATTAAAGAGGTTTATAATTAATAAGTTTATTATTTATTTTACTTTATATTTTGTGTTTCCTCTATTAATTTACTAATAATCTTATTAAAAAAGATATCACTTAGTTCGCTGGATTCTCCAATCACAGTACAAATATTTGTAGAGTGCATCAATTGTATAATTCAAGCTATAGGGAGTTGTAGACCATTATACAAAAAATTTTTTTCATTTTTGCCAAATTTGATGTACATTCTAGAACCTTGGACTGAAATGTTGATTCTTCCATCTGGCGAATCAATGACAATTCAGGATTATAAATATTATCTAATAAGTAAAATGTGTTGTTCTAGATGGAATACAAAAAATGTTCTAAGCCTAACTGGTGAATTGAGGGATATTCAAATGTCAGATAATGAGGTAAACCTTAAATAATAAGTTATGATAACAATCAAATAATTTATTTAATAAAATCTTTCTTTATATATAAAAGTTGGAATTGGTGATCAACAAAATTTTGAGGTATGATTTTTTGTTAAATTATTATTAATTTTATTTATATTTTAATAATTTTATTTATTTTAATTTTGTAGACAATTTGATTCAACAGAAATCAATGAACTTCCACTATTAATTTTTCAATTACTTTTACTATCAAGAAAGGTCAATAAATTGATATTTATGCATTTCATAAATTTTTTTAAAAAATTTTTCCTAATAATTAAAATTTCATTATTAGGGACATAAAAATCTTGTATTAAAAGGTATATCTGAATACTTTAGTGCTTTAGATGAGGAAATTAAGGAGTCCCATAATCAAAAGTTGGTTATTTTTTAATTTTGGTTACATATGTTATGTAGAAATATTTAATACAATACTTTTGTTATATGTGACAGTGATGAAAAACAAAATAATTCTATGGATTCCATATCATATACACAACTTAATATTATGGAAGGAACTATTATTATTCATATCAATTTTGCTATAACACAAGACCAAGTATTATATAGTAAAATAATAATCATGTTTAAACTAAAATAATAATAATAATAATAATAATAATAATAATAATAATATTTATTATCATGCAGGAATTAGGAAATGAATTTCTTAGATACATGAAATCTGGTAAAGCATCACTTTTGACTCCATTCAATCTTTGCTGTTTATTATCAATGGCAAGAATCCATAGATTCCAAGATTTAGTAAGTAAACCAATTAAATAAATATCACAAAAAAAAAACCAACCTTTTTAATTTTTTTAATAATTTTACAAGGTTTTCGATTATCTAAAGTCATCTATAATGGCTGTTTATAAAGACAAAGAAAAACTCGAAAGTGCAAAATGGATCTCAAGTAACTATAATAATAATAACAACCATGTTTATTTCTTGGTGTTGGATGGATATCTCTACAATAAAAGTCTTTTCATTTTTATTTTAGAGTTAGATATATCGCAAATAGTTAGTTTAATACCACTAGATGATCTTTTTAAAAAGGTATTGAAAAAAACATCCTTTGGTTACGATAATGTAATTCAAAGTTTAGTACAGCTAGGAACTTTTATCATGGACTCTACTATTTCATCGGCTTCTTGTGTAAAGATTACTGGTAATCAAACTAATTCAATTAATTAACTAAACAATTAAATCAATTTTGTTAAATATTTGGATTATTTTCTAAATATTTATCTTTCAAAGAGAAAAAAATTGGATCAAAAACACCAAATGAAGCTGCTAGTGATTTGGGTGTAATCATATTATTAGAAATGTTCAAGGTTAGGATTATCAAAAATGTAACCTTGACTCTTTAACAGCTTGCAAAATATAATCAAAATTATATTATATATATATTTCATTATAGATGCATGAGATGGTTCGTGTTGAAATTTTGGATCAAATACAGTCTCGTGTTGTATCAAGGTCACCTAGTGTTGGTCATTTTTTGACTTTATTAGAAATAATTGTAAAAGAAAAACCTGATTCTTTAAATGATTATATACAAAGAGTCAGTAGAAAAAAATACTTAATTAATTGTTATTGTTTAAAAAAAAGATTTTTTAATATATTTTTTATTATATACAGATTAAAGGAACTCTTGATCACTTTTCACTTCTTCCATCTTATATTGCAGATCATCTTTTACGTGCATTACAGCCAATAATTTATAGAAACATTTCAATTCGTGATGGACTTATGTTGGTTTTGAGAAAATGTTTATTTACAAAGTAATTAATTAATTAGACCGTACCTGTTTAAAATTTTTTTTCTGACTTTATATAATAATGTTTTGATATTTGTAATAATGATGTTCTTATAATAGAGATATAGAGGCCAGAAAAGTTGCCTTGACAGGATATTTAAGATTATTGAAAATTTTTTCAAATGGCAATAATTATAATAATGATAATGATGACAACGTTTTGGCAATTTCACAATCCTCTTCAAATTCCTCTTCAAATTCAACTAACTCGCTGATTTTAGAAATAATGGGTAGGTTATTTAATCGTTTAAATAATTTGATTGATTTTTTATACTTATTTTAAAATATCCATGTATTAGGTGTATTACGTAAATGCTACAGTCAACAGTCTCAAATTCGTCTTTCTTTATATGAAGGCTTGAGTAAATTGATGGATGATATTCAAGATCTTAATCCTGTCATATTTGATATATTATATTTTCAAGTATATATTTTAAAATGAACTTCCTATTTTCATATAATACTATACATAATGATTAATATTTATAATTTATTTTATATAGTTTCAACGATTTTTGGAAATGCAAACAGATGTTCATTTTACAGTTAATTTAGAAAGTTGTATTGAAACCAATAATGGTACACCAAGCATTGCTGAGCCTTTACCACGTTTATTTTCTTGCTTAAGCAAATCAATAACTAGTTATAAAAAAAAACAAAATTCTGGACAAGATGGTTAGTGACTTTTGAAATATTTATTTTAATTTACTTTAATTTAATTAAATAATAATTACAATAAATTTAGAACTATCAGAATTTGATGAATCACAACTTTCAGAATGTGTAAATAAGTTGGATTTATTGGCCGAAAAATTTGCTTATTCAGAAATGATTGAATTTAGAATTAGCGAGGATGCTGATTATAAAATGGTAACTAATGTGGGCATCCAAAATAACATGTGTGCTTCTTTATTGCTTGGATGTTATGAGGTAATAATATAACAAAGAACTTAATAATTAGTATCTTTATGACCAAATAATATTACTATTGAATGCATTATCTTGTTTCAATAATTATATTAAGATTGATTTTATTTCTTATATATTTTCAGGCATCAATTGAATATATTTTTTTTTCACGTGAAAAAAATAATGATACTTCAAATTTGATATTAAAATTATTTAATAAATATTTGGAACTTTTTATGATCCTAAAAGAAAAATCTGTAAATGCTAGAGGTATATATATTTGAAATAAATTACTGTTGACTGGTTGATTGATGAATTAATAAGCTAATCAATTATTAGGTCGAAAAACTGTAGCCTCAGTCACGGAATATTCTATTCTAAGTTTCAAATGTATTGTCGAACTCTTTCAACTCACATTTAATACCTTCGATTGCCAAGTCTCTAATAATGCTGGAACAATTTTAAGATCAAATTCAGATTTTGTAAACTATATAACTGCTTTAGCACATAATAAAATATCTCAGGTAATTACAACAATAATTATTAATCGTTATTGAAAAATTCTTGAATTTAATAATAACAAGTTTTTTTTTAAATAAAAGATTACAACAAATTTTGATCCAGGAGATCAATCAACATTAAAATATTGCATATCATTGGCTCAAGTGTTCATGAATGAATTTATTAAAAAAAACAAAGCAAACATCAATTGTTTACAAATTGATAATAAAGTAAAAAAATTTTTAATGATTTTTAATTCATTATTTATAAGAATTAACAAAACTTATGTATATGCATATAATAAATCCATATTTAGAATCAATCTATACTTGCAACAGCAATTGAAAGTTTTATGTTATTATGTAAAGTAATATTGAAGTGTTGGCCGGATAAACTGATGGATTTCTTGGAAATGTCTTACCCATCAGATGAAAAAAAACTTAGTAATCTGGATGATTGGTTGGATTTATATATTAAAGAGTTTGAAGTAAAAATAAATATATAACTTCAAATATTTTTAAATAATTAATCATAATAACATAAAATTAATTAATTTTTAAAAAATTAAATAAATAGTTTTTAGTAATCACATCGTTAAGTGAACAAATACCACGAATTAAAGAAGCATCAGAATTATGCCAAATAATAACATTATTATCATCATATTTCACGTTTAACTCCAATGAGAACCAATCTAAAGGACACCAAGAATTGATCATATGGCTTAGAATGTTATGTAAAGAGCATGCAATTGATAATGTTGCTCTGACAAAAATAATTGTTAGTATGTTGATCAAACTGGAAAAAGAAATGTCAGATTTTGATATAGTGTCAGAGTTTGGACGTGATATATTATCTGTTCTGGGAAGTTGTGATGTTTATTCAGAGTCAGATGAATCACAAATGCCGAAATTTGCCATTGTTAATTCAAGAACCAGTAATATTGTTTGCGTTATATTACTTGAGTTTATAGAGCAAACCTATGATGAAATCGAATGGCTATTAATCAGAATGAAATTAATCAATAGTAAAAAAGGTAATTATAATTTATATTATAATTGTTGAATAACTATTAAATAATTATTAAAATTAATATTTTTTCAAGGATATAATGATGATGAAGAACCAATTGATCTTAAAGAATTTGAAAATTCAATTTGTAAAAAATTGGTCATCCTGATTAATACTTTGATACATCTTGAACAAACCTCACTTCAATCAGCCCCATCTGAAACATTAATTAAATGTTTACAAAAAACATACAAAGTTTTGCAATCTTTAATTAAATATGTAAAATGATCAAAATTTTTATCTGTTTATTTTTATTATTACTTAAAATTAATTATTTGAAAAAATTTGATTTTTTTTAGAAAATTGCAGAAGCAGGAGAGATAAGTAAACAATTCATTGATGTTGTTGAAAAGACTGGTCTACATTTAACAGAACATTTGTATAGTTTTATTATGTCGTTTGGGCAAACAAATGAAGCAGTCGATCGTCTAAATAGAAAAGGAAGTTCAAAATCCAAATCAACAAGTCAAAAGGTTTATAAATATATTATTTATTTATAATAACAATAATAATATTATATATAATTACTCTATTTTAAACATTAGGCTCGAATTGCAAGAGAATCTAAAATGGTGCCTAAATTGATTTTCATGATAGAACAATTTGAGCGTTATTTAATACAATTGTCAAAAAAATCAAAAGTAATGATGATGATGATATTATTTTATTATTTAATACGTTAAAATAACATTATATTTATACTTAATTAACTAGAAGGCAAACTTAATCCAATATATTAAACGATCAACTGCTCGAGATTTTAGAATTGAAACAAAAAAGATTGATGAACTTGAAAATAAAATTGATGATGATGACAATAATAAAAAGAAAAAACCAAACACAAAAAAGGTAATAATGTTTGTCAACGTTTATATAACATATATTGATATATTGATATGATTTATTAAATCTAATATTTTTTAATACAGAAAACCAAAAAGAATAATCAAGACAAAAATGAAGATACCGGAATGAATGGTGGTGAAAACGGAGAAGTTGTAGAAAATGCACAAAATGGAGAGGCAGAAGACGTGAATATGGTTTGTATATTATTATCAAGTTTAAAATTTTGTTTCATAGAGTGTTATTCTTCACTGAGAATACATTTAATCTTAATTCAAGGAGGAGAATGGTGATGATGACAATGAAGAAAAAGAAGATGAGGATGAAAATGCTTCTATACATGAAGAAGATTCGGATCAAAACAACATTGATCTTAAAAAAATAATAAAGAAAAGAAAAATTGCACACTAGATAGTAATAATCAAGACAATATTTCTCTTGATCTTTTAGAATTGAAAAATTTGTTATTAATAATTAAAACGAGAAAATATCTACAAGTGTATATAAATTAAATAATACATCAAATATCAACAACGATTAAGGCTGATATTCATTACTAACTTTTCTAATTTTTTAATGAAAGTGTTTAATTCTAGTAACTGGTTACCAGACTTTGCTAATCAATTCTCTTGGGATTTCATCATCAAAAAAAGTTTACATGTTCCATCATCTTTACAAAATGACAATTATCAATTCCACTGCCTAATTTTTTGGGATGATCTGTCAATACACCATAAGTCTGTTATTTGCTATAATCAATAGCTGTGACAAAATCAACTCGTCCATATATTTGTGAATCCACATAAAAAACCTACATGATGTCCTACATTTGGACCATCAATTAGCCAGTTTATGACAATGAAAATAAATATATTTAGACTTGAATAATCGGTTTCTGATCTTGTGCTATGATCTGTCAATTAAGTTTTGGATCTGGTTTATTTTACTAATTCAGATTTTAAATCATGTAATATTAATATGCTAATCCACTCATACAAATTATTTTGTCAAACTGGACCATGATTATGGAAATTGAACTTCAAAATCGGCAAGGAAACTTTTAAAGGATAATGGGCATGCAGTTATGAAATCATATATGTATTTTCCTGAATTTATTCATCTGCCAAAAGTACAAAATTAAAAATTGCTTTGTTTAAAATTTATTCATTATTCGAAAAGTTCTTTATAATAATACATTTTAAAATACATTAAAAATACATTAGTAATAATTTTTTAATAATTATATTTATGCTTAATTTCCATTATTAACAACTCTTCTTCTAATCAAACGTTTTTTTCTATTAACAATTATTCTTTTGGGATTTTCTTCATTATTTTGAGATTTTTCTCTATTATTGATATTCTTATCATCAACAAATATGACTGTTATAAACCATCCTAAGATGAATCCAATCTCCCAAAAGTTTTTTGACAAGATGCTCCACAATACATCAATTATAAAAAAAAAGACCATCAATGGTGCAGTTACACAGATCCATCCTAATAAACCTGTTTCTGCCTCGTTATTGGTGAAATTCATTTTTTTATTGTTTTTTCGTAAAGATTTATTTATTTGCTGATAATAAGTCTCATCCAAATAACTGGTATTTCTTAACCAATTAATGTTTAACTTAATTAAATCTTCAGAAATCGGAGGACATTTTTGTAAACCTAATGATTTGGATTTTGTGTTTGTTATATCTAGTTTTGGTTGAATTCGTTTGTTTAAATCATGACTATTGTTGCTTTTAGTAGGATTTTTATTACTATCAATAGCATTATCATCACCATGTTGAAATTGTTTGATTCTTTTAAAATGTTCAAATAACATTAAATCACTTTTATTTTCATAATGTTCTAAATTTACATTTTCCAAATCCACAACAAGTTGCTTTAGCCAATCATTCAACTCTTGTCTTTCAAATTTCATTTCAACATACTCTTCCAAAACATCAAGATAATCTTTCCATGTCATTAATGTATCAGGATTTCTTAAATGATTAATTTCAACTCTAAACGTATTATGATGCATCATTGTTATCAATTCCACTATAGATTTTGATGCAATATTGACAGGCACCCAATCTATATCCAGTTCAAATACAGGCATACGACCAGTCCTTCCTACATTTGATAACAGTAAGGGTACAAAATCATCGGGATTCCATGCACCAGTGACGGTAGAGCTGGTTAAAGTAGATAATCTGATTATATTTAATTTTTCTAATTGTAGATAATCAAATGTATTTATTATGATTGATTCAATTGCTAATTTACTTAATCCATATCCATCTTGTGTTGTTATGCTGGATTTAATAGGAAATATACCTTCAGGTATTATTTCCCATGGTCCATTTATGCAAGAATCGATATTGGAAATATAAAAAAACTCTTTTTTTGCACTAAATAATAATAAATTTGAAGTAGGTAAAACATGACAATTCTCATAACTAGGTAGTGTTGTGTCACCTGTGGATATACTAATGGATCTTAAACTTGTGATTAAAGAAGTGCTATGTATAACAGTGGTCACTTTGTTTGACAAAGATTCATATTGTTGTATTGATAACCCTAAATATGATTCGGATAAATTTGCTGGTAAAACTATCAAATTATTTTTTGAATCTATCAATGAAATATCCAAGCCATTAAGTAGAAAAGCGTGTTTTAATGATGCCTTTGGACTATGTGCTTTTTTTTTACGTTTGATCAAACAATAAATCTCTGAATCATTTGTAGCATTATTTGTTAATAGATCATATAAAATGTGTACACCTAAAAAACTTGTTGCACTAGTTAATAAATAAATTCGTTTTTTTATTGTTGATGATTTTAAATTTGGTCGAGTAGTTTCAATTGATTGTTGATAATTTTCTTTTATATATAATGTGTATTTATCAACTAAACCCTCTAAATCATGTTGTTGTTGATTTAAATCATTTACATCATTTTTCTTCCTGTCATCCCTATCCCCTTCAATAGTATTTTTTAATGATTTTCTATTATTTAAAGCACCATTTATAACTTTTGTAATTAAATCAATTGAATTATGTTCTTGAATAAAATTTAAATTGTTTATTTTTGTAAATGTTGGTAAAATATTATTAATTTTCCTAAGAAATAAATTACTTTGGAGTTCATTCATTCCAATATTGAATAAAGATTCTTCGTGATCATCTAAATCTTTTAATGGCTTGCCTATTATCATTGCTGCAATATATTGCAAATAATTTCTTATATCCATTTCATTAATATTATCACAATTAATGTTTGTGTTTATGCTAATATTACTACTATTAAAGCTGGGGTTATCTATTAGATATTGATTTGTTTCTTCTTCTACTAATGTTGGTGATCTTGGCAACTCACCTTCTAATATACTTTTATAAATTATATTTTGTTCATTTTTGTCTTTATACTTATTTTCAACCTCATTGTCTTTTTCATCAATTTTATCTACGATAAATTCGTCTGTTGAGACTTGTTTGCAATCTTTTGTTAAATCTTTGATTTGAGTTTTTGTCGATATTACTTGTTGTGTAGAGTCGGGTGAAATTTTTTGAACAATTTCAAAGGATTGGGGGTTTGGTTTTAAAATTGTTTGGTTAACAGTGTTAATAATAGGTTGTGATGAAATACTCTCCATGATTAAAGAGAAGAAAAAAATTATTTATAATCAAAATTCCTTCGAATTACAAAATATTTTTTTATTTTGTTAGAATTAATTTAATGAATTCTTTTTTCTCGATAGCTTGTTGGTTTTGATTGTATGTATAAGTAAGTATTAATGAATGTGATTTTCTTTCTTTTAATGTAAAAAAATGCAAAAAATATATCGAGAAAAAATTGAAATTTTATCTTATTTATATTGTTTGGAATAATTGGTTGTAGATCAGGTAAATATAAAATCCTCATTTCCCAAAAAGGTCTTCAATTAATAATGGATCGGATATATTATTTTAACATTAATAATATGTTTTACCGGCCGATCAGGTCATAATAAAAGAACGTTTCATCTTAACCGTTGGCATTAATTAAATCACGTTCGATTCATACTTTGTTTTTGTTTTCACAACAAAGAAGAATTTTCAAAAAACGAACATTTTATTTTATAAACAAAATAACAAAATACAAATAAAATAAACAATAACAAATATCATTTGTTCGTGTAACTTTTGTTTCTTTGTCCAATTAATCAAAAACCATATGGCAGTCCTTATCAAAATTTCTTTAAAGATTTCTGAGACCGATTCATAGAAAACGTGAATTAAACCATCCAACTTTGCATAATTGGGACCTGGTTGTTCTCTTCAAATAAAAGTGACGGGTATTAAATTCAGTGGTTACACATGAATTTTTATTTTATTTTTCTGGGAAATCTTGAAATTTACCAAAGTTAAATTTGATACGGAATGTGCAAATGAATGGGGTATTCGATATAAGTTGATTAACAAATCTAATTAATGTCATAATGTAAATACATATATGCGGATTTTTTTATG
>CAJVPN010001931.1:0-11124 GCA_910592215.1 Entrophospora candida
TTCTTCAAAATCTTTAATGAAAGTAGCAAATTTATTCATTTTTATTGAGTAAAGTGAGATTAATGATATTAAAGAAATATAGAGGAATATAAAATTTTCTTCTTTTAAAAAATTTATGTATTTATTTTCCAAAGGTAAGACAAAGTTATGGTTTATTTTTCAAAGGTAAGATAAATTTGTGTTTTATTTTTCAAAGGTAAGATAAATTTGTTTTATTTTTCAAAGGTAAGATAAATTTATGTATTTATTTTTCAAAGATAAGATAAATTTGTTTTATTTTTCAAAGGTAAGATAAATTTATGTATTTATTTTTTGAAGATAAGATAAATTTTTGTGTTTATTTTTGAAGATAAGATAAATTTGTGTTTTATTTTTTGAAGATAAATTTGTTTTATTTTTCGAAGGCAAGATAAATTTATGTATTTATTTTTTGAAGATAAGATAAATTTATGTATTTATTTTTCAAAGATAAATAAATCAAAGATTTTATATGTTTTTGCAACCAGGTTTTTTATCATACAAATAATAGAAAATGCTTTTATTGTGTGGATTTGCTAAAAAAAAAAATTGGAATAATTCATAATATTGTTAAAACAGATGCTTTGCTAAAAATTAATCATCTTGAAAATATATATTCAGATATTGATTGTTGCCACCAATATAAATAGAAGGGGAATAACCTTTTTAATACAAAGCTTTAATTGTTAATTTTAATACTAATCAAAAATGAATGCTACATTTTTTTAATTAATGAATGCAAGATCATAAATAATGTATGCCACATTTATTTAATAATAAATGCATTGTTATCTGGTACTAATCAAGATTGTCAAATAATGAATGCCAATGCCACATTTATTAATAATGGATTTATTGCTAAAATTAATATGAATTTATGGCTAGTTCATTTTAATATATTATAGAACAAATTTGAATTGGCAATTTTGTTTAGTGTCAAAAAGCATGAAAATCTAGATTCAGATGTTGATTGTTGCCACTGCTATAAATAACCTTTTTAATACAAAACTTCAAATTTAATACTAATCAAAATGAATGCCATGTTTTTTTAATAATAAATGCATTGTTATTTGGTACTAATCAAGATTGTCAAATGATGAATGCCAATGCCACATTTATTTAGTAATAGATTTATTATATTTTTTGGCACATATCAATTTATTTTTTATTACTAATATTAATATGAATTTATGGCTAGTACATAATAATATAATATTTTCCAATTATTATTAATGCCCGTCCTTTTTAAGAAAACATTAGGGACGGGGCAGTAATGGCACAGTAACCCGTCCCTTTTTCACCCGTCCTTCTCGAGATTTCCCCATGAATAATAGAAAAGGACGGGGGACAGATTGCTGTGCCTTAACCGCGCCACGCCCGTCCTTTTTTAATTATTTTGAAAAACACCTGACCATTGCCCGTCCTTTTCTAGTATTAATGGGCCGAACGTGAAAAAAACGGGGACGGGTTCAAGTCACACCTGCCCGTCCCCATCCTTTTCACGTGTCCCATTTTTATTAACTTGGTCTTAAGCCAAGTGTATTTATACCTCTTGGGGGAGTACAAATAATGTGATGTGTGCTACTCTACTCTCCAATAATATGCTTATCAACTAATTACTAATTCTAAATAAAAATTTACATCAGATGAGAAGGTTAATAAATATAATATGAATAGGAATAATCTTTCATATGACACTGCGCAATGTGCGGCGTAGCCATTACAATAATAATAATAATATTTAGTTCATCACATGACTTCCGTAGTAAATTCGTTCTAATTGGTCAATATTAACCGGGTAATTGATAGGTCCAAGATTTACTATCTCACAATATTGTAAAATTCAAAAAAAAAATTTTACCTGGAGCAATAATTGCATCTCTTGTTGAAGAAATTGAGAAGTTGAAGAAGCATCGGTAATATTAGTACTTATTATTTTGGATTTAATGAATTGTACAACTGTAAGTCATTACTTTTTTACTCATTATTAATAATATAGGTCACATGACCATTAATATTAATATTAATATCAAGAAATCCATTATTATTATCATTAAACCATTCTTAGACCTCAATCCATTAGTATTCATTAAATGGAGGCACACTAATTGAGATTCACTGTGTAATATAAATTTAATATGATGTTAAAAAAATTATAGGAATCTGATTTAATTTGAAGCAATTTGATCCTGTTTTTTTGAATTCAAATCAAATCGAATTGAATCACTCTCAAATTTGATTTGATTTGGTTCGTTTCATTTGGAGCCTTAATAAGAGCGAAGAAAATTTAAGAGCTCCTTTAGTTATTTAAAAAGTGGCAATGGTGATTATTGATCTGGAACTTGCCCTTTTAGTTTTGTTAATAATGTCAGCCAGAATGATGTTATAATGACCATAGACAGATCCCCAAAAAATATGGAAGAAGCTTTAAAAGGACATATTAGTACTGAAAATTTATATTCTGAAGTTATTGGTAAGCGATCTGATAAGAGAAGTAATTAAATAAATGTATCTAGAAAACAATACTAATAATTATATCAACCATGAAAATCAGAGTTAATGAAGAAGAACATTACGGATTGCTTGATTTAGATTTATCATTCATTAATGACATGTTTGAAAAGATTTCTTGTGAAGCATCTAAACTAAAGATGGAAACCACAATTAGCCACAATTCAATTTTCATATGCCACAACAATTCAATTTTTATATGCCGCAATTAATTGAAGAGTCATCTTTAATCTAAAAATAGCAGCTCACAACCAAAGATCAACTATAACTTTAAGAGACATTCAATTTGCTGTCAGATTTACTCTTCTATGAGAGTTGGCCGAGTATGCTGAATTAGAAAGGGCTAAAGCTCTGGACAACTTCAAATAGTTAATTAAAAATTACACATGCAGCCCAAAGTATTTTGACACTGTCATAAAGGGGTGTTACACTCGTGTTTTTAGTACTTTTTGCATTGGAATAATTTTGACTCTTGACATCTGCAAAACACTTTGAGCTACATGTATATTAAAATTATCAATAGATTGGTCAATTTATTATTTTATTATTTCATATTTTATACAAAATATATATATATAGCAAACTTAACCATTCAATATTATTATTTTATAATTTTCCAATATTCAATAAAAATTATTTACATTAACAAACAAGTATAAAAATGGGTGTTTGACCACCAACTTATAATTTTTTGAATTTGCATCAAGCAATAGTTGTATATATATTAACAATATTATCCAAATTCTCTTTAACTTGGGAAAATCACGATTTTCTAAAAATAAGTTGTTGAATGGCAAATTTTTCAATCAATAAATTAATTTCCATAAGTAAACCCTGTAATCCTGTGTGACACAATGTTCGCTGTGGTTTTAATAACAATGGATGAAATTTTTAAATCAAGTATTTTAATGGATGGAATAATTACAAATCGCGAAATGTTAAATAGTGTTTTGAAAAAAGACTTCGAATTGTTTTCAGAAGACATAACAACAATGCTTAATAATTCAATGGAAAAAAATAATGATGATAAGAGGTAATAAAATATATTAAAATCTTTATTAAAAATTACGCGTTTTCTAACAATTTAACCATATATTAAACATAAAAGTAAAGTGGATTTATCAGAACTCAAAATTTTAAAGGAGAAAGAAAAAAATAGAATACAAGATTTAAAAAAAAAGTTGATCCTTGAACAAAAAGAGGTTTCATATTATAATTTGCAACTACTGAACAGAAACTAGTAATCATTGCAAAGGTTTTAAATTTTAATATATTTTGAACTTTGGTCTTTTTTTGGCGCATAGATTCAATCTAATAATATAATTAAGGAGGAAGAGGAAATGAATTCTGATAGCAAAACATGTGAAAATTTGAAGACTATATCTAATAAACTGTTGGCTCAATTTGCAAAATTTTCTGAAATCTATGAAAATGAAATCGAATTGTGGACAAATAAAGAAATTAAAAATCCTAAAGAAGGCAACAATGTTGTTTTTGATGGTAAGATTTATATCCATTAATCAATACATGAAGGAAGGTATTTGAAAAACTTTTTTTGAATATTTAGGTCATAAAATATTAGAAGCAAATACAAAACTAGATAAATTACATGGTGTAAGTTTCAAAAAAAAAAATCTTGAACTGATTTAAAAATAATTCTTACATCATTTAATTATCATTTTTAATATACTTAGTTTTTAAAATATTATGAAACGATTCATAATTCATACGAAAATATCACGTCTCACCTTCAGAATATGACCAAAAATGACACAATGACTGATTCATCATCATCATCATCATCGTTAAAGGACAATTGTAATTTAAATATAGTAAATAATCGAGGTGAAAATGGGTTAGATGCAATTTCAAAATTACAATATTATGAACAAGTATTAAGTAATAGTTTATTAAGAAGAGAGAAAGAAATATAAATTAAATGAACAAACCTGATGTATAAATAATAATAAATGATAATGACGACAACAATAATACCTTGATTTTTTTTTTTGGTATAATAATATTGTAATTTTTTAAATATTTCCAACCCCAACAACAGAAATGCCAAATTTTTTTGCATATTTTATTAATAATTCATCTTCTGAAACAAAATCAACATTTTCAATCTTTGATAGATGCAAAAAATAAAGCCAACAACTTATAATTGGTCGATACTCTGGTGGTACATCTATTATATCGAATTCATTATCACTATGAATATTGTCATCGTTATCATCACTATCATCATCAACTGTTGTTTGCTTGATATTTTTATCCTCAACATTTTGTTTTTTATTATCATCTTCTACCTTAATATATTCTTTTGCACAAGACCATTGTTGTAATTTCTCGTGTATTTTCTGTATATGAATAAAATGATCATTATTATGGTTGTTACTATTTTTTGGCTCTTTATTATTATTGGATTGATTTTGTTGTTTCAGAAGTTGGTGATCTAAAAACCTAATCGCCTCTCTAGCTCTCGCATTTTCTGGATTGTTGCCTTTTTTAATAAGATCCAATGAATCAATAACTATATAAAAAAATAGCAATGATAAAATAATTAAATAAACTTTATAACTATGCTTTATAAATTAGAACACATTCGTATGTATTTATATCTATATAACATACCATCCAATGGTACAATCACGACATGTTTCTTATCAGAAATCCATTTTTTCACATAATTCAAACGATTTAACATTATATCTTTACCAATAACACATTGCTTTAATTTTTGTAAATTTTTTGTTTTTACAACTTCTTTATTGCTTGAAACAGGATTATTAGATCCAACAACAATAGATTTTTGAGGCGAATGGCCCATTCTTTGAAGGTTGTGTTCCAAGGAAGTCACTTGATCTTGTAACAATTGTTGTGCCATCAATTTCATAACACGCTCGCGTTCTTTTTTCTAAATAACAACACACACACATATATATATATATAATTAAAATGAGCAAATATACATACACACACATATACAAATATAGTTGTACCTTCATTTCTTCATCTATCATCATGAATACGCCCGTAGGATCATAACCAAAAATATCAAGAGACTAAATCCATCCACAAAAAAAATTTTTTTTATTTATAAACAATACAATAAGGTATTTTGAAAATTATCATGAATAAATCTTACCTTAAGTTCAGCCATTTTTTTAGCAAAGATAATAAGCCTGGCCATTCTAACTTTTAGGTGATCAATTTTACCTGTAAAAGTAAAATTTTTTTCTTGTTGTATATTACGCAATGGAACAATTCCTAAGAATTCAATATCTTCAGGTAAAACTATATTAGATATTTCTGCAAAGTCATCTTTCTCCATTAAAATTTTGGAAATTTTCGAATAATTTAAGAGGTCGGTAAGTGATTTAAAAAATCTTTTTACATTCTAAATATATATATATATATACATATATATATATATATATGAGAGAGAACAGATTTAACAAGAAAATAGATAATCACTTATAAAGAACAACAACAACAACAACAACAACAACATTATTGTTATTAATTAATTACCATAAAGAAAAAGCTACCAAGACCCTTTTCATTTGGCTTTGAATGGATGAATAATTGGCCAAAAACATCTGTAAAAGTCCCAATATATTCACACCAAAGAGGAACAACTGGCATACATTCTAAAGCTATCGAAAAACCATGCCCATTTTTTTGACCATTTTCATTATCATCCTCCATGTTATTATTATTCCAATCGGAATTTAAATTTTCTAAAACTGACGCTAAAAAACCAAATCCTAAGCCAATTATGTAAGATTGAAAATTTCCAAGTTCGACAGTATGATTTTGAGCTAAATAATTAAAATATAAACTTATTTTTATAATTTGTAATTAATCGTAAATAAAAAAAAAGTAATAAGCGAGAATAATTTAAATACCACGTAAATCCCACAAAGTAAATATTAAAATAAAAATTATTTTCTTGAGTGTATTTCCTAAATGTCTAGTGTTATTATTTTTTTCTTTTCGCAACGATTTATCAAAATCATTGATAGTTCCTTCAGGATCAATGTAACTTTGATATAATCTTATCAAAAGAAGAGAAAATTAATATCCTAATTAATGATTATAAATATATTTCAAATTTTATTGTTTTTTTTTTTTTTTAATTCTCACCCTTCAAGATCTTGAGTGAAAAGAAAATAATGTATAATTAGAAAGTTTCCCACAAAATCTTGAGTTCTATTATATATACATTAAGAAAAATATTTATATATATATATACACACACATAAAAAAAAATAATATCCAATCACAAATAAACATTACTTTGTATAATCGTTGAAATTATTATCTTGAATTTTTTGTCCAAAATTTGAATAAAATAATTTTAAGTTGTCTGCTGCAATTTTAGGGGGCTGTTTTGTTGCAAGACTGGTATAACAATAAAAATAGAATTAATATATTTAGCATTTGAACATTAATGATTGTTATAAACAAACCATTTATTATTATTATTTTATTTTTATAAAAATTCAAACCTAAAACAATGCCAATAAACAGTATCCAAATCATTTTCATTATAGAAAGCCAAAATAGCTAATTGTTCTTGAGCTCCTCCTAATTAGTATTGAAAAATTTTTTGTCTGTCAATAATTAGTCAGTTTTAGAGTTTTAAAAACAAAAAAAATTCAAACAACAAATACTACTACTACCATTATCACAATAAATCATTGCTGCCATATTATAAAAATGTCTAGCAAATTCCCAACGTTTCTCGTCTGATTCAAGAATAGCTACACGATAACGAGCAAAGTCACCTAAACGAATAAGACATTGTTGAATAAATTCTGCAGTTAATTCCTTCCTTTTAAATTTGCTAGCAGAACGTGACCCATTTGAAGGGGTATTAATACTGTTTAAAAAGATTTCTAAATAAAATTTAGAAAGAAAACCAAAAAAAAACTATTTAAGCATGTATTGTAATAAAGAATTATATAAAATTTTTTTTACAAATATATTTTTACCGATTCCAATACGATCCAAATCTATATTCTCACGAATTTTTAAAACATTGACAAGTGTATGGTAAAAGCCAGTTCCTAAATCAAGATATCTACACAATTCATGATAAGCAGCTTGGTATTCAGAGATATTTTCATGTTTTATCTTTAGATGAAAATGTAGTAATAATAGTCCAGAGATTTATTTATTATAATTAATAAGGAAAGAAAAATTTAAAATAATAATTCTTAAAAAGCATTACTTTAAATAATTTATGTTTTAATTCTTCAATATGATTATAAAAAATGTTTCTCCAAAGTTTTTCTTGAATTTTATTTTCTATTGCCTTTTTTAAATCGATCAAAATAATATCTTCATAAATATCTTTAAGACTATTTATCAAGATTAAAATTATAAATAAGTTTATCTGTTTTAAAAAAAATTATTTTTAAATAAATAAATATATACTACCTATTACGTAAAAATTCTTTCTCGTCGTCAAAATCAATAAAAGTTTCAACCATTTGTTTTTGCTGTTCTTGTTTCTTTAAGTCTATTTCGAGTTCGGAAGCCTCCCTATCATGTTGTATAATGTATAATATTAAAATCAGTAATTTCACTAAATAGGTTCCAATGTAAGTAAATAGTTATATGTATAAATAAAATATACGTTAATAATTCATTCAGCTTTTTCCTGTCTTCGTTAGCATTTGTTGACATTGTAAAAATATTGATCCATAACTGCTCGGAAGGTTTTTAAAATAAATTTTGAAATCTTCAAATAATAATAAAGGAAAATTAAATAAACTTTAGGAATAATTTCACACCAATACTAACACCAATACTGATACTAACACTATAATACTAATTACTAATTACTAATTACTAATTACTATAACTATAAAAAGGGTGAGAATAATAATAATACTAAAATAATTATTTTTCCGATTTTGAATTGAAAAATAGGACAGCATAGTGGAAATTCTATTTTGATCAACGTTTGCTTTTCGTGTTACATACATATTTTCTTTTTTGCATATGTAAGTAGAAGTTGACAAGAATGATAAGATCCTACATGACCGTTATTTGAAATTTCACTTTTACAATCAGGATTTAGTTTGGATCATTCATTTGCCAATAGAATATCCAAGATGATTAGACCTGGCCTTGATATTGACGGTGATACAGATATTATGGAAGCTGAAACTATTATTTAACAAAAATTTGTTATATTTCAAATGTTTAGTTTTATCTACATATGGACAAAAGTCGGGTGTTTAGGTTCTCAAAACTCTACATGCAAAATTTTAAATTTTCTCAAAAATCTTTCCGACAAAAAACTAATTGGACAAACAATCCGATAAATGTGTAAGCAAGTATTATTTTAAATGATTAATTCCTCCAAAAAATGTCTGCCTTAAATAGCGAACCACCAAATAACTAAGATTGGTGGTGTTCATAGAAAAGCAGTAACTCGTCTATTTAGAAATAAATTGATATTATCAGAAAAAATCGAAAAAAATTACAAATGATTTCTAATAAAATTGATCGAGTATGCCAAAGAGAATTGAAGTGGTGGTTATCGACAATAATTGATGGCCAACGAAATTATTACTTATTAGATTTTAATTTTATCATTATGCTTTCATTTTTTTTTTTTTTGTTTGTTTAATAAAAACGTTAGAGATGTGAAATTTCGTATATATATATATATATATAATTTGGATAGCTTAAGTTGCAAAATGGTGATTTTATGCAATTTTGTTTAAAAGTGCGCCCGGCTTTTTTGTCTTTAGAGTTCAATTTTTATAATATAAAATTCAAATTCAAGATTGGGTTAAAATTTATAAATTTATAATATTTATTTTTTATTTTCATAAATAATAAACATAATAAATATAATATTACATTAATTAATTCATCTATTATTGTTGTATGTGAAATTGAAATTATATGAAATTGAAATTATTGAAATTATATGAAATTGAAATGAAATTATATGAAATTGAAATTATGTGAAATTGAAATATTATGGAGTGGGATGAAATTCTGATTGGCTAATTTGAATTTCACGCATAGCTGATAATTTATACTTCACTAGTTAATGTTTGATTTTTTTCATCATTTGGTGATAATTTGTTTCTCCCAAGTTTTTTGATAATGCCACTAATACACATTTTGTTACACACACCAATCATCATCAATATTGTAGCTACTGCTAAAAAAAATAAGCTCCAAGCAGCCAAATGAATTCCAGATCCAGTTTTTTGTTGACCAAGACCAGGTATTAATGCAACGGCTTCGAACACCCATACAAATAATAACATATCAAAGGTTAAAGAAAGTGCAACAAAGGATGTAGAAAGGAACAATAATGCTATGACTAATATATTGAAATTAAAATATAATAAGGGAAACATGATTATATTGATCAAGAATGCTATTAAATATGGAATGGAGAAAATTCCAAGAAGGTTTACAGTTGACACGTGTGGTTTAAAATTTTTTATACTATCCAGCATTGTTGGTAATAGTTCATTTATTTTGTTAATGACATCTTCTGCAGCATTTGCTATTGTATCTCCTGCATTTTTACCAAACTCTTTTGCTTTATCAACACCATCTCCAACTGTATCTCCAACTGTATCTCCAATTGTATCTCCAACTTTACTTGGATCTATGAATCTTTTTGTAAATTGACTTCCTATACCTTCAACTATTTCTCCAACGGAAGGTACTTTATTTTTTTAATAAAAAAAATTTAATCAATTAATAACCAAAAATTATATGCATACACACACACACACACATATATATATAAAATAAAATAAATTACTACTTACTTTGATCAAAATTATGTTTAAAAGAAGGGTCAGAACAAACGTTATCGAGACAGTATGAATATAAAGTGAATGAAATTTGTTGTTTCTTTATAAGAGTTTGAATTGGCTCGTCAAATACAAATCTTGATAAATAAACAGATTGTAAACTACCAACTAATAAAATAAATAATAACAAGCTCGATAATATTATTAAATAAATTGCAGACGTGATAATTGGATTTTTTTTATATGGTTTAATTATATGATTTTTTGTAAATTTTTTGTAAGTTTCTAATTTTAAAAATTTGCTTTGCTTTACTGATTCTTTATTAATATTAATATTAGTCATTTTTAAAAGGTGAAAAAAATCGAAAAAATTAAAAAGTAAAGATAAATTTTCACAGTCCTGCTGTGTGTGATTGATTGTATTAATGTAATATATAAAAAACCCTCTTTGAAAAGAAAGAATGATATTTGATAATAGATGAATTATTTATTATTAATTATTAATTATTAGGTTAAATTCCACAATCTTTGGTGAAAAAGCCATCGTATTTATTTACATTTTTATTGTTACACCATAATACGTATAATACATATTTTGTTGTATTATTTAAGAAAACAAAACAATGTAAACAAAATTCATTCATTTTTGAATAGCATAGTTATTAATTTATTAATTTATTAATTTCATAACATGATATGGTAATTAGTTAATTCAGTCAGGGAGATTTCCAAATTTGGAATTTCCAAATACTGTAATGATTAACATTCTAGATTCATTGTGTAATTCTAA
>CAJVPN010001932.1:0-11123 GCA_910592215.1 Entrophospora candida
ATAGCAGGGTAGATGATCAAGAATTTGTAAAATTGAATTTTAAGGCATTTCGACAGAACTTTGAAGAAATGATCCAAATTGAAAAAAATTTATGCGATTAATTAATTGTGACACGTGCTCAATTTGCGTCCGAAATTTTAATCTTGTTAATATTAATATAATAATAATAATAATAATTTAATTGTCTGCCTGAGAAAATAAAATTTTTATGTTTCAGTTGTTAGATTTATACTTGCTTAAAAAGGAATAGATGGGAATAAAATCAGTGGGATATGGGAATAATCTTTTTACTATTATTATGTATAAATAGTGGAAATTTAGATAAACTTTAAATATAAAGGTTCCGCGATTGTATTTCCTAACATTCAATTAATTACCGATCGGAGAGCATCTCGAAGTTGATCCAACATTTACCCTATATTTATTAAGTATTAATAAAGTACTTAATCTTTTATATATAAGTATTTATTTGCATTTAAAATAAATATTTATTTATTACTTTGACATTAAATTTAAAAAAATACTTCGAAATATTTTTAATTTAATATTTATCAATTAGTATGGTTGGCTTGGTCTAAAGACCTCCTATTGCTGCGCCATCTAGTCAAATTTCAAAAATAGCAATTTTGTATGGTTGGCTCGGTCTAAAGACCTCCTATTTGCTGCGCCATGCGGCAGTAACTCGTTCAAAAATAGGACTTCACGTGATTTTAGTTTTCTTATTGCCAAATTTAGATACGATAGTCAATAGCTAGTCTAAATTTGGTAATAATTTCCTAAATTTAGAAATGATATTAGTGGACAAATTCCTCGCGAGCATAGTAAAGTACATGTTTTAAAAAAGAATAGAACTCCACAACAAATAATTTTTTTGAGAAAATCTCTCTATTACATTAAAACTAAAGATATATTCTATCAACTAATAGAGCTATTTTTTAGAAAAGTAGGACAGAAAGTGACTTCTATACTTTTAAAATTTGCCCAAAATTTATGAGGTCTTTAGACCGGGCCCAAAGTATTTTGACACGTCATAAATGGGGTTGCACATTTAGTAAAGGGGTGTTACACTTATGTTTTTAATAGTGAGTGCCGTAATTAAATTTCTATTTTCTGCCATCAAAATTGGAATAATTTTGACTATTGAAATCACCAACCAATTTGGGCTGCATGTTAGACATATGAAGATATGTATTAATTAAACATTTAAATTTACTATTTAAAAAGCATTTAATTATTAAGAAATTATTTAGTAGTATTTGGGGCATACTGCAACAAAGCCAGACAAAGTGAACATTGCTTCACATAAGTTTACAGAGTTTGAAATTTAGTGTAGTGATAATTGATAATTCTAAAAAGCATTTATCATTATTATTTTTAACTATTATAATCCTTTATGCAAATGTAATGAATTATGATTGTCATATTGCAAATCATTGTTAAACATAATTTAAAAAACAAATATTTACAATAACATTTAAAAAATGCTTACTTTCAATTGTGAACTTTTTTGCAGGTTGTTATTTGGACTCCCTCTTGATTTTTTACTTCATGATAAAGCATATAAATCAATTCTATATTATAAATCATAAATTGATCAAGAAAAAATCAATTCAAAAAATAGAACAAAAAAAAACAAACTTACTGGTGATAAAAAAAATAGTAAGTCTATGGATTGAAATCCATAAAACTCGCACAGAGTTGTCACCTATTGATTATTTTGGGTGGTGTGTATAATTAATGGTGACAATAGGGAATTTAATTATATGGATCAGGAATTTTTATACCAATAATGGTTTTAGTTTTGTGGTTATAATAATTGGGTAGGTTGAAACCTTGTTATTTCTTCAAGAAATATTTTATTGTTATTATAAGTTATCAGAAGTTAATAAAAGTTATACATGAAAACAAATTTCTTATATACATGTCATCCTGCATTATCTCTAATTAGCACAATTTTCCTTCATTATTGTGAAAACCCTCTTTTGTATTCCCTAGTGTTTTCCCGCTTTTGATGGGATTTTCCTTGATGTGCGATCTCCCTACACAATGCATTAATTAAATCAAGAGCAGCCATACATATTAACCAAAATGATACACAATATCAGTATTTAACAAAAATCATAAAACTGAAATTTATTATTTCAAAATAATTTAGCTTTAAAAAATAAAATAAAGATAAAATAAAAAGATAAAATAATTACAATGAATAATTTATAGTAGAGATCATCCATCAATTCTTTCTCTTAATTATTAGAATCTAAATAAAAAATATTGTTAATAATAATTAATGGATAGTTAACTTCAATTAATAATGAGATTTTTATTCACCTTTATTAAACATTTAAGAGAAGAGAGTTAAAATCAAGATTATTTAATGAACTATCATTACTTGTACAACTTTTAGATTTAGTAATCTTGTCATCACTTTTATGATATGCATCTGGATGTGATTTGTGCACTTGTTGTGAATCGTTACTACTACTACTACTACTATTATTAAAACTAGACCAGATCAGATCTTGAATCAGATCAAATAAAAATTCTTAATTCATAAAATGATTTTTTATAAATTTTATTATTATTATTTGTACACAATATCTCAGATCAGATCAGATTCAATGTTTAAAGAACCAGATCAGATCCAATATTTTAAGCAAAAATAATGTATGTAATATAATTGTAGGAATAATGCCTCATACAGATACTGCAACTATGTTTGGTCCTGTGGTATTAAGCCTTTCTTGCTTAACGAAATTTACCCACATCAGGAAATTTTTCTAGGGGATAAATATTGAGATACATCATTTATCGATATTTATCTCAATAAAATTAACGAAATAAGATAGATATGTAACGATATTCAAGATAATTAACAATAAAGATAATATATGAAATTAATCACCAAGATAATTGATGAAAAAGATTATATACGAAATTAAATCACTAAGATAATTAACGATAGCGATTATATATGAAATTAATCAGATTGCTTGTTTATTTCCTTCATGTCTGTTTGATTCTTGTTGTGTAATTATGTACTTTCCGTTTGGCTCCTTCAGCCACTAGAATTTGCACTTATACTAGCCGCACTCATAGTACTTAGTTCTTCAAGTATTTTATTGGTTTCCTTCTAGAGCTATTACAATTAATTTATTCTAAAATAGAATAATTCTAAATTTTTTAATTGCTTGAAGAAAAATTGAATAAAAAAACAAACGATCAAATTATTTACTATTAAAGTATTTTAATCAATTAGATTATACTATTTGTTAATGACAAAAATCATCCCAAGTTGGCCTACAGAAGTACATCCTACTATGACTTTTTTTAAA
Source organism: Entrophospora candida (assembly GCA_910592215.1). Taxonomy (NCBI): domain Eukaryota; kingdom Fungi; phylum Glomeromycota; class Glomeromycetes; order Entrophosporales; family Entrophosporaceae; genus Entrophospora; species Entrophospora candida. Next base: position 3,333 of record CAJVPN010001932.1, read on the forward strand.
AAATCGTTTTTAAAAGATACTGGTGGAATTTTGATCCCTTTAAACAAAATTGTACTGCCATGTGATACATGCATCAGAAATTTTAAACCAGTTGATTAAAAAATACGCAGCCTATTTTGTTTGTTATTATTTTTAAATTGCTAAAGTTAGAAACAATCACCCCAATCTATATACGTACGTATAATAAATATTAAATTTCGCGGCCAAGAGCCAAGCTCCTCATGAAAAAAACATATGCTAAAAAAAACAGAATTCATACCACAATGAAACTTGAGTCTTAATCTGTGCGTGAAAAATGAATTTCGTACCCAAACACTTCTCCATCTTTAATTACAGGTTTCAACTTCAATTTCACATACAGCGCAATTATAGTAATAATAGAGTTATTTTAAAGAGAATCTTCAAGAATGGTTTTCTATTTTTTAAAAAAATCTCGTGAAAAATTGGTGGTTTAAGAGATCCTGCATCATAATATTTTTTTTAAAATTTGGCATTACAATTTTATATTAATACAGTCATAATAGACTCTCGGATTACACATGTAATTTTCTATTTATCCTACTGTAATAAGAGATTGTTAACTATAATTATAAAAAAAAAAACAGATGAAACAAAAAAGTCCATTGTAGTATGTCGATCATTATTTTTAAGTGTAAATAGTTATGTGAGAAAATCATTTTATTCTATATTAAATTCCAACTCGTAAGTTTTTATATATTTTTTTTAGGCGATCCATATATCTTTTTAAAGAAAGTCGACATTTGTTCTTATCATAGAACTTCTGAATTGTATGGCAAACGGACAATAATAAGCGAGTTATTTTTGTAGATACCTTTTCCTTCATCAGTAAATTTTTTTGATGCAAGTTTTAAATAAATTTGCATTTCATTTAAGAAGAGAGAGGAATAAAAATCGCGTCAGGTTTGTGATATTATGGAGTTCTCTCACTCAGAAACTTCCAAGTTATTGGTTGTTTCCTGATTTGTAACCCACATAATAAAGTAGTATTGATTTCTTGTTTGTCTAATTAACCCATTTTGGTTTAAAAAAAGGGGTGTTAGTTGTAAATCAAAAAATAGTAAACTCCTAACAAATTTGCTCTGTGGCTGATATTGCGTTCGAATTATAAATATCAATGATTTGGTTTTTAAAAAGTCAAAAAAAAATCTTTGATTTTGATTAACAAGTTGTTAATTAAATCATTATAATAATACTCTCCAGAAATTTTTTGAAAACATGTCTCAACACAACGGAGAAGCATTAAAAAAACTGAATCAAGAAAGTGAGAGAAAGAGTAATGTGGCTGGATCCCTCTCTTCAACACAAAAGACTAAATCAACTCGACAAAAAATATTTAAGAATGTTCTAAATTTGGGATTATTGGTATTCGTCGATATCATTCTACCCATTATTCTCTTTACTATTTTTAAACATTTTGTGCCGGAGATTTGGGCAGTGGTTATATCAGGTGTCCCGCCGTTTCTTCTTGTTATTACCAACTTTATTATTAACAGGCGTATTGACATTTTGGGGATGCTTATACTAGTCAGTTTTATTGTCAGTGCTATTGTGTCACAATTTCGAGGCGATCCAAAACTTTTCTTATTGCAAAAATCTGCAGTCACGGCTAGTATCGGTGTATTATTCCTCATTACTTTGATTCCATTCAAAATCGGATCCTTCAAAATGCGGCCTTTAACATTCTATTTTGCTAAAGACGCGGCATCGGGTGGATTCTTTGGCCATAGTGGTCCAGGCACCAAACTTTCAGGTTTAACAGAGGATGAACCTATGGATAATCGTTGGGAGAGGTATTGGAATTCTTACCCTATGTTTCGACGTGGATTTATTGTTATAACAGCTGGCTGGGGAGTGGGATTACTTTGTGAAATTCCTATCCGTGTTCTTATTATTTACAAAGTGGATGCGATTGATCAAGACATTTTGTATACAAACATAGTAACTTACATTTTGTCAGCTGTAATGATACTGGCAACTGCTTTGTACAGTGCGAGTTTGAAGAAAAAAATGAGAAAAGGTCTAGCAGGAGATGACCAAATGGAAGATGGTCAAACGGAGGATGGTCAAAAGTGAAGACTAAATAATCGATAAGTTATAGACAATATAATTAAATGTTTAATTTAAATTTCAAAATTAACACGCATAAGCTATTAAATTTCAAAATTTGAATCTTAAAACCCTGATCCAAATATGTGTTTGTAATAAGTAGTATTATCAAAAAATAATATAATGAATTTAAAATAATCGAATCTAAATTTATAATTACAGTTAGTTGTCACACTCTTGGGTGTCAAATCGTGAACTAACACCTCTTATTATTATCAAAAAATTTTTAATGATATCTGTCTGTTTTAAATTAAAGTAACGTAATAATTTTTCGAGTATGTTTTTCTGCGAATTCGGAAGCGTAAATGAAAATCTCGATGGCTCACTTTGCATCCTCATTTGTAAACTTGTTCATAATGAAAATTAATTTAATTAATATTAAATATACAATACCAAGAAAAAATTATTGTTTGTACGTTAAATATATTAAACCAATGGATTAATGCCAAGTTTCTACTGAGTTAACCAACTAGTTTGTTAAACCTTCCTTGTAGTTTAACCCGATTGAAGTGATCTATTATCATGCCTCTTATCATCAATTAATATTATTTGTCTATTATTTATTATTTTATTAAGATTTCATCTAACATTTTTATCATTGTTAGTGGATGTGTGAGTGAGTTTGAAATTCACACCTCAAGTGGTAGAAATTGGTTGATCACTTGACTCAATCAGGTGACTTTTGACGCAATTAATTTTGACGACATGCATAAACCCTTCACGAGAGAGCAAGCCATAACTCCTAAAGCCACCATGAATATACAGCCTCACCCTTCCTAGCCATATATACCTGTACTAACTATCCTAACTATAGTGTGTGACAAAAAAAAATGGAAACCTTTTTTATTTGTTCTCAATAATGATTGAATGTAAATGATAAAAATGTATCAATAGAAAGCTGAAATTAGAAGTTTTTATTAATATAAATTTTATATGAAATTTATTTTAATTATTTTTAATATTAGGCAATGAAGTTAATTTTGTTATATTTAAAAATTACATTATAAAAATCGGCAAATTCATTTCTTGCTAATTTGCCAAATATCATTCCAACTCTTTGGAATTTTTAGCATTCATTACTCTATGTCTCGTTTAATAAGCTCACCAAAATTATGATGTTTTATTACATGAATAATCATCACATAACTAACAGCACATTTTTAAGCTGAAGTTTTTATGAATAAATTTTTGAGCTTAAAATAATTCAATACATACATTCCAGTTAATATATATAATCGTAAGAATCAGGGCTGGCAGCGTAAAGGGGTTAAAAATTTAATTTAGTAATAATAATCTTGACTTAACATATGACTAAATAGTTTAATCAGTTTAGCCAAGTGCTCATTTGAGTTACGCAGTCAGCCCTGGTAAGATCCCAGGCTACAACTAATGTAGAATTTTCGTGATAATTAAAAAGACATGCCCAGATGCTTCCTTCCAGTAGTGTAGTGTATGCAAGTATTTCAAAATGACGTTTTCTTGAAAATTGGATTGGTTTAATAAAAAATGGTTTTTAAAGAAAAGGCCAAGTTTAAAGGCTACTGTTAAAATTTTCGGTGGGGTTTTAATCCCTTTAGAAATATATTATGTACGTTTAAATACCCAAACTCGTACTTGCTCTATAATATCATGTGATACACTCTTTAAAAATTTTCATTTTTCCAAAATAAAAACCAAGTTCTTCATGAAAAAAAACATGTACTAAAAAAGCAGAATTCAACCACAATAAAAGCTTTGGTCTTAATCTATGTGTGAAAATGAATTTGCAATTCACATAGTGGAAATTAAATTAGTCAAACAAAATGAATTTTGTATCTAAACACTCCTTCATATTTAATTACAGGTTTCAACTTCAATTTCACATACAACGCAATTATAGTAATAATAGAGTTATTTTAAAGAGAATATTCATGAATTTTTTAAAATCTTGTGAAAAATTGGTGGTTTAAGAGATATTTTTTTTTAATGGAAGTGAAATTATATGTTCAAACCAAGTCCCATTTTTGATCAATATTATTTGTTGGTCCAACTTCTATAATTACATCTTCTGGATTTTTACCGTGGGAACATTTGCTATAATGATATATTCATTTCTATTTCAAAATAAACAATAATAAAAATAATTTAATTTTTTATAAAGTTAATGTAGAGAATGTTACTTGGTTTTATATAATAATACTAATAATACCTGTTATCAAAAACACCACGATTTTTATCATCCTCAAAAATTATTTTATTGTCATTGCTGTTATCATCAGCTACTAATATCATTATTATCTGTACTGATACTAATACTATTGTTGTTATTGACACTACTGCTACTATTATTATCATCAAGATTGCTATTATCATTGTTGTTATTACCAACAATACTATTATCATGTATGTAGTTTACTGATCTGTTAGTTCTATAGTATGTAGCAGCTGAAAATGTAATTGTATTTCCTTGGTTATCATGATAAATATGATTGTTGTATATACCTATAATAAAAAAAATCTAAATTATGGAAGTGGATATGTGCGAATCTAAATTAAAATTAATTGTAGTTCTACTAAAATATTTTTAATATGTAACAATCTATCAAGAAAAATTTTTTACTCTTTATCATGTAATTTTTTTATGTGTGATACCTCCTCACTTGAGGTAAATTGGAACTCATCCATTCTTCAAAATAAGCTGCGTTTTTATCTGTATGACCGGAACCTCCCACAAAAACGGATAATGCTGAGTTTGAACAACGCTCTAATTGTTAATAAATTATATTTAATAAATAATTTTATACGCATAAGATAGGTATGTACAGAGAAAAGAAGAAACATCTTGGGAGGAACTTCAAGCGAGACATCATTTTTAAATGAAGGGAAATAGTGGGAAAACTACACTTAAAAATAAACTTCACTTGAAGTGGAGGACTATACTTGGGAATAGATACCTCTTATGACTTCGAAATCATCTCCATCCTTTATTATAGTTTTTTTTCAAGTTGCACGGATATGACTTGAATTTAAAAATATCTAACAAAATTCATTTATATTTTTCTTTTTTGGGCTTTACAATCAGATTTTTTATTGCTGTATATAGTCAAATCTTGTTATAATAAACCCTCATTATAACGAATTTTATATGTGAGAAACACGCTCAAGAGAGAGAACAAATCAAAATTTTATAAATTAAGGAAGATTACACCACTCCATTACAACTTTTTTCCTGCATAAGTATTATCAAGAAAAACACATTTTTTACAAATCAAACTCAATCATGTCTCGAAGGAGTTATATACTCCGAATTCAAACTTGGAAAACTAATTATTGCAGTTGAGTCATGTATCACAACACATACATATTTTTTTTTCAATAAGATCGTCATAAATAACAATATTATCATTTTTTTCCCTTTTTAAAATTTAAAATACGTGCCAATCATAATTACTCTTAATATTAATTCTTCAAAAAAAAAAACGAAACGATATATTTGTAAAACTAAAGCTAATAATATTTTACATATATTAAGAAAGGTTCGTAGTTTTTTATGCAAACAATTTCCTTGTTTTGTAATAAACTGAACACAGACTTTTCATCTATTCTTAATTTAACGTTAACGTTAAAAAATAAAAATTTAACGTTATAGTTAAACAAATTCCAACTCGTAAGTTTTTATAGGCGATTCATATATCTTTTTAAAGAAAGTCGACATTTGTTCTTATCATAGAGCTTCTGAATTGTATGTCAAGCAGACAATAATAAGTAAGTTATTTTTGTAGATGCCTTTCCTTTATCAGTAAATTTTTTTGATGCAAGTTTTAAATAAACTTGCATTTCGTTTAAGAAGAGAGTGGAATAAAAATTGTGTCAGGTTTGTGTTATTATGGAGTTCTCACACAGAAACTTGCAAGTTATTGGTTGTTTCCTAATTTGTAAGCCACATAAATAAAGCAGTACTGATTTCTTGTTTGTCTAATTAACCCATTTTGGTTTAAAAAAAAAAAGGGTGCTAACTTGGGTTAGTTACAAATCAAAAATAGTAAACTCCTAACAAGTTTGCTCTGTGGCTGATATTGCGTTCGAATTATAAATATCAATGATTTGGTTTTTAAAAAGTCAAAAAAAAATCTTTGATTTTGATTAACAAGTTATTAATTAAATCATTATAATAATACTCTCCAGAAATTTTTTGAAAACATGTCTCAGCACAACGGAGAAGCATTAAAAGAACTGAATGAAGAAAGTGAGAGAAAGAGTAATGCGGCTGGATCCCTCTCTCCAACACAAAAGACTAAATCAACTCGACAAAAAATATTTAAGAATGTTCTAAGTTTGGGATTATTGGTATTCATCGATATCATTCTACCCATTATTCTCTTTACTATTTTTAAACACTTTGTGCCGGAGATTTGGGCAGTGGTTATATCAGGTGTCCCGCCGTTTCTTCTTGTTATTACCAACTTTATTATTAACAGGCGTATTGACATTTTGGGGATGCTTATACTAGTCAGTTTTATTGTCAGTGCTATTGTGTCACAATTTCGAGGCGATCCAAAACTTTTTTTATTGCAAAAATCTGCAGTCACGGCTAGTATTGGTGTATTATTCCTCATTAGTTTGATTCCATTCAAAATCGGATCCTTCAAAATGCGTCCTTTAACATTCTATTTTGCTAAAGACGCGGCATCGGGTGGATTCTTTGGCCATAGTGGTCCCGGCACCAAACTTTCAGGTTTAACAGAGGATGAACCTATGGATGATCGTTGGGAGAGGTTTTGGAATTCTTATTCTATGTTTCGACGTGGATTGATTGTTATAACAGCTGGCTGGGGAGTGGGATTACTTTGTGAAATTCCTATCCGTGTTCTTATTATTTACAAAGTTGATGCGATTGAACAAGACATTTTGTATACAAACATAGTAACTTACACTTTGTCATCTGTACTGATACTGGCAACTGTATTGTACAGTGCGAGTTTGAAGAAAAAAATGAGAAAAGGTCTAGCAGGAGATGGCCAAATGGAGGATGGTCAAAAGTGAAGACTGCTGCTGCTAAATAATCAATAAATTATAGACAATATAATTAATGTTTAATCTAAATTTCAAATTAACACGCATAAGCTATTAGGTTTCAAAATTTGAATTTCACACATTTAATTTATTTTTATATATAATAGGTGTAAATAAATAAAAAATTATTGTAAAACATTATTTATTAATTAATATGCTCGGCTGTTAGTTAACTTTATCGGTAAATGGTCCAGTACGTTTAAGTTCCAATGAAACTCTAAACTGCCAATTTTAAAACCCCTGATCCAAATATGTGTTTGTAATAAGTAGTGTTATCAAAAAAAATTTAATGATTACATGCTTTAATGATATCTGTTTTAAATTAAATTAAGCCCTCCTTGTAGTTTAACCTGATTGAAGTGACCTATTACCATGCCTCTTATCAACAATTAATATTATTTAACTATTATTTTATTAAAATTTTCAAATAACATTTTATCATTGTTAGTGGATGAGTGAGTGAGTTTAAATGATATTCACACTATACAAGTGGTAGAAATTGGTTGATCACTTGACTCAATCAGGTGATTTTCGGCCCGATGAAAAGCACAGGGTACAGGGATCTGCAAAATTCGCCTGTCCCCTGTGCTTTTCAAGATTTCACCATCAAAT
>CAJVPN010001933.1:0-11123 GCA_910592215.1 Entrophospora candida
AAGTAATAGTTCGTTAAATAATCTTGATTGTAACTCTTTTCTCTAAAATGTTAAAGGTAAATAAAATTTTATTATTAGTCAATTGGGAAATTACTAACCACTAATTATTACTAACGATATTAATTAATTAATAAATATTAGATTCTAGTAACAATAGTAAAAGAAAAGATGCGATGAATGACTAATTTAATCTCCACTATAAATTTGGTATTTTTTTTTTATTTATCTTTTTTATTTTACCCTTATCTATTATTTATTTCTTATCTTGTAACAATATTTTGAAATAATAAACTTTTTACAATTTTTTTGATTCTTGTTAAATGGTGATATCATTTCGGTTAATTAACAATCATGGGCTACTATTGTCAGTTAATTCACAATAATTTGGTGCTTGTCAATTAATTAGTTTACGAATTTACTTTTGTTCCCTTTTTCTTGAGTCTAGACGAATCTATGAGCACATTTAATGGTACCAGATAACTATAAATAAATAAATATGGTCCTTTTGAAATGCTATAAAGTCCCTTTATTCATTTGTGATCGATTTGTTTCAGTCGTTTACTGACAGATTGCAAACTTGCTTTGATTTACTTGCAAAACAACTTAAGTAGCTTGTTTGACAGCCTTACATTTACAACTACAATAATACTACTTCATCAACATCCACTAGTTAACCAACGCTAGTCCAAACCTTTGTTTACTCACTAAAGCAAATTACGTTACTAATCATTGTTAGCACTCACTAGTTAACCAACATTAGTCCTAACCTTGCTTACTTGTAAATAAACGTGGCTTTTCACAAATGCTCCATAATTGTTACCTTTTACCAAGGCACCAACTACACTTGCTGCTTTCATCAAAGTGCTTTAAACAAAGAAAATAAAGACAATGTTTTTATTTTTATTTTTAAAAGTTTATTAAATAATAATTATCAGAGTTTTATTTTATTAGAATGTTAATTATCTATTTATTTTTCTCTGCGAGGAACTTTTTCAAGAGAAGACCAGAAGTTATCCTTAATGAAATTTTCGTTGATCACTTACAATAAGGATAAAGATAAAGATGGGTCTATTATTGCAAAGTAATTTAATCAATCTTCATGATTATTTACATAGCAATTTGATAATAATTATAAATTTTTCATAATAATTACTGTGTATACTAAAATTAGTTGACCTGGAACGTAAAGTACCGAATTCCTAATCGATGATTTTATCTACTCCGATCATGTATCACATTATTAATAAGCTTCTGTATTCAGCAAAAGAAAAACTTGGCTCCTTGGAACAACCAATGAAACAAAGGAGATTTGTGAGCTTTTATAGTTTATTAGCCTTTAAAGCAATTCACTTGACTTAATGCCAGCGAATTTGACGTAATAGTTTTACAATTACAATTATGGCAGCATTTCGTCAAACAACATTAGTTCGGAGCATCAAAAATAGCATTGGATGTGAAGCACCTTAGCATACTATCATGCATTTATGATCAATTATGCAATTTTTAATAAAATAAACTATTTCATGCATTGATTGATTAGTCTAATAAATTACAAAATCATATATACTGTAAATAGACCCGCTACCCCCTCAAAATGCAAAAAAACGGTGAATTAGTTTTGCTTTTTACGTTGCATTAGAATTTGAGGTCGAGGTACGCAGTGCTGAAATGGTGTTCTATATATGATTTGGCTTTGCACTTTACATTCAAATGCGAGGTGACTATATATTCGTTCGGAGCATCAACATTAGCCAAGTCATGTTTTTATTCGTTGCGTTAAGCAAAAAAATTATTTATTACATGTATAAAGGAAATTGTTCACGAATTTAATAAATTTAATAAAAGATCCTTTGCAAAGAAGAACCCTCATATGAATCAAAAATCATTTATGAATTTCGATTGGATACTCTCTAGCATTTTCTTGCCATCATAAAAGAGGATCTGTTTCTATATCTATTGGTAAGGCAAGATAACGATCTAGTTCTGATACTGTAGATGTTGAAGAGATTTGCACCAGCGCATAAAATTTTCTTGTGAAAATTTCGGAAATGTAAAATGATAATAAATATTTACCGGAAAAATGAAAATTCTACTGAAAAAACTGGCAAATTAGAGTACCTTTTGTGCGCTGATTTGCACCATTCCACCATGTTGAAGTTGAGTGAAATATTGGCGAGTGTCATTTATAGTAGATATTGATATTCTTATAGTAGATGTTATGGAAGAGTGTTGTTGATATGATTCAAAAATAGTTTGAATGTGTGCACAAGCACTTTGTTTTGATTCTTCTGAAAAAAAAGTTCGGGATCTAAAATTACTGAGGTTATTGAAAAACGATCCATGATATTCCAATTTTTTGCTGCTACCTCACATTGTGTGAAATTTTCTTTCCTTAATATTCATATAGATGCTTCTTGATGTCCCAAAATAAAACGAACATCACCAATGGTAGGATGAGATGATGCCGAGAGATGTATAGTGGCCTTTTCTAAAGGCTCAAGTACTATGAGAGTATCCTTAATTATAATCCAGTCATTTGTATTCGGGTAAAGGTCTCTGACAGACTTATGGTCTGCAGAGAGTAAAACTAATGCTGGCTCAAATGTTTTAGCATATAATAAGTTGAGTTCCAACGAGTTTTCACATCCAAAATAGGTTTGAGATAATTAATCACAGAAACCATGAGGTTCATCACAAAGGTGAGTTGAATCTTTAATTTTGATCATTAATTCACGTACTTTATCAATTGAATTACTAACTAAACCAACCCTTGCTTCACACCTAAGTTCAGAACATGTGCCGCACAACGATAATGTGAAAAAGTCTTTGAAAAAAATTCCATTATCAAGTGTATTAGCAATTTCTCTTCCGCACGCCAACATTGCAGATTCATTGTCTGTAGTTAATGCAATAACTTTATCAGCAATGTGGAATTCATTTAAAGCACGCAGAATTTCTTGCGCAATGTTTACTCCTGAGTGCCTATTAGTAAAAGGGATGATATCAAGAAGGAAATTACAGAGACACCAATTCGAATCTACATAATGTATTGTTAATCCCAAAAAGTCCTCATTGCTTATAGAAGTCCACATATCAGCTGTCAACAAAATACCTTCCCTCAATTTGATGAAGTTCATTAATGATTCAATTATCCTGCCTACTGCTTCTTTCTTGTATCTGTAAAGCTTCAGCGAATCTGTATGCACACTTTATGGTACAATTTACAATAAATAAATGTAACCCTTTTATAAAATGTCAAGTGCTTTTCTAAGTTCCTTCTTTATTTAGATTTACTACTTCCTTTGGCCGTTTAAAAGCTTTGTTAATTTAGTCTCTTTACAAGACTCCTTGAATTGCTTATTTAACAACCGCATGTTACAACAATCACTTTAACACAATAGAATAACAATAGGTGATAACAACTTGGTTAATAAATGTCTGCACTTTATATTTGGTTAATCGATAACAACCGTCAACACTTTAACACATTATGTTTACACTTGAACCAAAAACCTTTGCTTCTTACTGAGCAAATGATTTTACTACATTACACTGGTTTAACAAAATACAAAACTTTATAACAAATGGATAATTAAACCTTGCCGTTTAATTTCCGACCATAAAAATGCTTTATTAATAATATTAAACGTAACGAAAATAAATATTTTAACTTGTGAAATGGTTTTTTACAGGATGAAAGAAATAGTTTAATATTTCTGCTTCTACTCTTATGAGCAAGGCTCTGAAATATTAATTAATCATGAATTAATCAACCAATTGCCTTTTCACTTTGAACTTATTGTTGTTATTATTATTATCTATGTTTTTGTGTAGACTCATCAAAAATCACCGGTGATTGATTCTTGCTGCTAATCCACGAAATTATGGCTGTGGACCATCCATTATCCATTATCCATCATTTATTGTTATTACTATCAATCAACGTGTTCATTACGAAATCATTGATGAACATGTAACTACCTACGTAACTGCGTGTTTATCTTTACATCCACTATACGTATTTTTTTATACTACGTGGACTGTTTATTGTCATGTTATCCACACTGCCATATTAGTGCTAACATGTTCCTATCTATACCCATTATTTATCATTATTATTATCAATCAACGTGTTTATTACGAAATCATTGGTGAACATGTCTACGTGTTAATTTTTACACCATACGGATTTTTTACACTGCACGGATGCATTTATTGTCATGTCATCCACACTGCCATATTAGCGTTAACATTCCCATCATTTATTGTTATTACTATCAATTAACGTGTTCATTACAAAATTATTGGTGTTTAATTAATGAGCTGGGTAGTTATTAATTAAGCTCACTTTGCGTTCTCATTCGTAAACTTGTTAATATGTGTGATTGAAAGCTCAAAAGGGATCACCAAATCCAATGAAGTGTAATCCATAATTGGTAGAGATCTACTTAAAGGATATATGTGTATGTTGAGGCGTACGTAGAGTATAATAACTGACAAATTTTTCTTATTTAGTATTAGAAAATTTTTATAAATAAATATATTCTGTCAATTCTATATATATATATATTGTAGGAATTGATAAAATTATTCCTCGTTTTAATACTTCGTAGGTAAGACTTGTATCATAAGCATAATATATGTTAAAATGATATAAATATAAATATAAAGGTGAACTTTAAATAATATTATCTTTTAATTATTAAAGATTTTTTAATAGTATAATATATTAAGTTATCAAAAAAAAAAAAATCAGAATAACTATTAATTTAAAAAATTATTATGAGAAAAGATAAAAGTACTTACAACAAACATGTAACTATATTAATTTAAAATTTATATAGCCATAACCGCCCTTAAGTCCGCTAATTCCTCGTCCTCTTCATCTTCCTCCTCTTCTAAAACTTTGAGATCATAAATAATAATATTATTATTAACGATACAAGTGATTGTTATTGTTATTGTTATTGTTATCATTATTATAAATAACATATTTTTTAGAAATTAAATTTTTGCAAATTTACCAAGTTTTTTTGTTGGTACAGAAGGTGCTGCAAGTGGTAATTCAACTTCAAGCAATTGTTTATCAAGATTTGCTTGTTCCAACTCCTCTAATTCTGCCTCCAATTCTTCCTAAAATAAATAAATAAATGAACAATCAATCAACCAACCAACCAATCAACCAATCAATCCATGGAAACAATTACTAACATCATCCAAAGGAATTCCAAGCATTTGACCAGAAATTGCATTCGAGATCTCATCAGACAAATCCATTTGTTCACGTATTGAATCCATTGTTTCATCAACTTTATTTATATCCCTTGAATAAATAAAAAATGATGTTAATAATTAAAGTTTTAAATTTATTTATTATATCAAGTATAGTAGTTTATTTAATAATAACTCACATAGATCCATGTATTGTTTTCATTGCCTCTGCACCTTTCTCCATAGCTTTCATGGTTTCCAGATTCACATTTGCACTTTCAATGGCCATAACTTGAGTCTCAATTGTAAATTTTGCCCCTGATAATTTTTCCAATTGAGTTTCATATTGTTTTTTCCTTTTCAAGGCCATTAGTGCAGCTATTTTTTAAAAAATAAAATAATAATAATAATATTTTAAATATTATAAAATGTTTATTGATTAATTATAATAATCAATCACATATGTTTTTAAAGATTAAGATATCAAGGTATATATATATATATATATAAACATAATAAGAATAATTCTTAAATATGATATCTTCTTTGTCATGTACTTGTGTTCAAATTCTACTTTAAAATATTCTTTGACTATGTGAAAAAAAAGTAAACTAAGAACAATTCATTATTATATTGCGTTCTTTTAAGTAAACGAAAAAAGCTTATGCATTTCATACCTCTCTTGTTTGTAGTAGCATTTGATCTTGCTGTCTTTAGTTCAGCATCAATTTTACTCTGTAAATGCTTCTCTCGCTTTTCCAGCATTTGTAGAGTGTCTCGAAGATTAACAATAGCATCTTTTGGGGCGTTTTTTGGTTTTTTTTGAGAGTAAAAAAGTTGCATCTCGAATCAAATATTAAAAATATTAGAAATATCACTATATACTCGCTCGAAAATTAGTTTTGGTTTAATTCTTCAATACTTGACGTTGCCTTATTTGGTATTAGTATAGATGGCCAAAATGTTACTAAGCCGCTGATACCCAGGACCCCTGAATACGTCACACTTCTATCGGGTCATTTTTCCCTAATTAGTAGAGTGCAAAAAGTACAAAAAAATTCTGGTTAGTGCGTTTTCTTTTACAACTTAAATAAATAAACTCCCATTTCTTAACCGGTATTTTACAGCAAGTCAATCATACAGCTTCTTTCTCAAGTTACTATTGATGAATTTTAAACTGAGTTTTAATGGTGATGCAAATTAATTATGTATATATAACATAAATTTCTCCAAAAAAAGTATTTTTAAAAAATTGCATGTACCTAGTGATATATTATTAGAAGTATGCGAGACAATTAGAGTTAGGTTTTGATTATCAGAAGAAAAAAGACAATCAACGTGTTAATGTTCCAACTCTATTATAAATAATGACATAATATTAAATCGCCGCAGTTTTGCTTCATGTGTCGACTTTGATTTATGAGTCATTCACTATTTTGTATCAGAGCTCGGTTTGGATGCTCCTCCCCTCCATATAGATCCGAATGGAGCATTTCTGGACACTTTTAAAGTTGACTCTTCGTAATCCGTTTAGCAATTAATGGCTGGCAACGCTTCCAGATACACGTAGTAATGTTTCATCTATATCAAAGAATCCGTAGTCAGATGAGAAAGTTTGCGTCAGGGGCATCCCTGCACCTATTCATCAAATGCTGGTCTCGTGTTCGTGGTTGTGATTGTGATCGTGGTTGTGGTGGCAATGGCGGTGGTTGTAGTTGTTGAAATAAAAAATTAGAGATATTTTTTTGTTTTTTGAGGGAAGACCTGAAAAATTCTGTTTAAAATGTACAAATTTTAATATAATAATAATAACAACTAGTAACTCCCAAAAAAGGAAATAGTATAAACTTTTCAATATTAATATTAATATATAATACTGTAATAGGGTAGTTGTTTATGTATTCCTTATTATTATTATTAATCTTAATGCCAAAAAAAAAACAATAATCTAATTCTATTTAATTATGTTTATTCAAGCACCTTTACTAGTACGCATGATAATCATCCATATTGAATGATCTTTAACTTTATAATATGGGAACTTTTGCATTTCAAGGAATTTACTATTGATTTTGAAACTTTAAAGAAAAATGTCCAAAATTTTAATATGCAAAGCGGGTATGATCTCGATCCAAAAACGTTCCAAGTAAATAGTTGTATAGTGGTGGCAACTCAAAATTGCATTTTTTCACATCATGGTATTGAGATAATCTTAATAATAAAATTTATGGTGTTTTTGGTTAACCATTTTTATAAATATAAGAACCAATTTCACTTTTATAATTGGCTTCTTTATTTCTTTTGGAAAATATCAGGATCTGTAAAATTGGAAAGCCATTATTATAACTCACAAAAATTAAAACTTATTATTACATTTGGAAATTACTTTTGCACAGTCAATCCAATTCGACCAGTGCTTTTATCGCTATAAATTTTAACTGTGCTTTTAAGAACCTTTTGTAGTTCCAGTACCTTCAGTGATTTCCGCATATTTTTTTATTATCTCCTTTTGTTCAGATGTAAAGGCTCTATTAAATTCAAAAAAAATTTTTTTTATAATTATGGTTACATAAAAAAAATAATTTTTTTTTTTTTGAATTTAAGAAATAATTTCCACCAAATTCCTACTACTTACTTTGGTAAATTTACTTTCAAAATGACATATTGATCACCTTGTAAATTGCCAGCTTTTATACCACGATTTTTTAGTACAATACGTTGATCAGGTTGTGAAGCCTCAGGAACTTTTAATTCAACATCACCATCTATTGTAGGCACTATTATATGACCACCTAGAATTGCTCGATAGAATGGTATTGCTTTGTTGATAATAATATTTGGTCCTTGTCTCTTAAATATGTTGTGTGGAGTAATATTTAACCTTACAAATAAATCTCCGGGTGTTCCTTGACCACCATAAGGTGCATCACCTTGTCTAATTAATCTGATTTTTGTACCATCCTCAATACCTATAATTTTGTTGTGACAAATATAAAAACAAATTAACCAATTTGTTAGTTTAATTAATTTTATAAGAAATATTTAATTGAAGAAAAATTAAATATATGTTACCAGCAGGAATATCAACAACAATAGGTCTTCTTTCTTTTACTTGACCATTACCAGAACATGTTGTACATCTATTTCCAGGTAATATTTTTGTACCTTTACCATTACAAGAAGTACAAGCGGCTTGCATATGAAACCCTGATGCTACAGCAATATATTGTGTACCTGATCCTTTACATGTTTTACAAGTTTCAGGTTTTTTGCCACTTCTGGTACCAAATCCATTACACGATTTACAATTAGCTACTCTTTCTACAGCAACGGTTTGTTTAGATCCTTTCACTGATTCCATAAAAGATATATTTAAAGAAATCTTTTGATAACAATACAATTATTAATTTAATTTAATTTAATTTAATTATATATATTGTGATTGATATAAAAATAATGATGCTAAGGAGAAGAAAAGGTACTTCAACATCTGATCCAGTTGCATAAGGTTGTCCAGAACCTGTTCTAACCCTTGGGCCGCCAAATCCATTAAATATACTGCCAAAAAACTCTTCACCAAATCCTGGAAATCCACCAGAAAATCCACTATAATCTGCACCACCTCCAGGAAATCCACCTGCACCTGTTGGACCCCCTTCTTCATTTTGTTATTATTATTGTAATTTTTTTTTAGGTAAAAAAAATAATTTAGTAAACTATATATTAATAAACTTGTAATAGAAGAAATATATAAATATCATTGAATACCTGAATATGCTGCGCCCCATTGATCATATTGTGCACGTTTTTCTTCGTCACATAATACCTAACGATATTAATACGTTAATTTTTTGATATTTGATTGCTTACTGTTTCTTTAAAAATTATAATATCACTATTCTAGTTATTTACATCATAAGCCTCTTGGATTTGTACAAATTTTTCTTTTGCTGCTGGATCTTTATTAGTGTCAGGATGATATTTTTTGGCAAGCTAAGATTCACAAATATTTAAACTAAGTAACCATATACGTGTATATATGTATATGTATATAATAAAATGTATTTAAACATGTGTATATTGATTTAATATAGATATATATAACATACTGTATAATATGCTTTCTTTATATCTGATTGTGATGCATTTTTTTGCACTCCAAGAGTCGCATAAAAATCTTTATTATTCACGACGACTAAATATATATATATACATGTATATGTCATTATTAATTTATTGAATTACATGGAATGATTGAATTATATTAAAAATATTAAAAATAATTTTGTTTACCTGAAGAATGAAAAGTTCTCTTGATCTGTATAATGAAAATACTGAATAACAAATAATTTACTATTTATAATATAATTTATTATTCCCTTACCTTACTATGATTATCATTATTATTATGAATTTTTGAATCTATATAAATGCTTTTAAAATCTAATTTTTTGATATTACTAATATTATGATTATTGTGATTATTGTGTCTACTTGTAAAATAATTACTTTTTATTATTGTTGTTGAAATGCGTTTTTTGAGTATTAAAAAAGTAATTTTTGAAATTATATTTTGTTTTCTTATAGCCATGATATTTTTAAAATAAAAAAAAAAAAAAAATTTTTATTTACTGATGATAATCATAATTAAATTTATCTATCCAATAAAAAAAAACTTTTTTTTTTTACGATCCGCAAATTCAGTTTGAACATTTGATTCAATTCGCTCTTAAATCAAAAACGTTTTTATAAAATTACTTGCATTCTCTGGAAAAAAGTTTCGGTTACCGTAAAACAATTAATTAGACAAAAAACGTATATAATAAAAATAAAAGTAATTTATATCAAAATCGTAGCTAAACTTCAAAACATGCATGCAAAATTTAATGTTTCTGCAATGTCTAGAAAATTTGACAAAGATGTGTTTGAAAAAGATGTTAATATAGCTTGATAAAAAAACCCCCCGAATTTGAAGATCTTACTTATCTTGATTTTGGACAAGATGAGTAGATGAATTTGTTTGACTCGCAACAAATACAAACATTATTTATTCGTGTTTTGTTATCAATTTTTATTTTTTAGAAAAAAAAAAGTCATCAAGAAAAAATAAAAAGCTGACAGAAAAAGTTATTAAAATATGAATAGGTGCAGAATGTGTAATACTGAAAGGCACTTGGTATGTTTTTTATTCAGCATAAAACACACGGAATAAGATTATGTAATCGAGCAAGATTATTTTATTAATCAAAATGATGTAATCATTATTTGTCATTTGCATGTAAATCAAGTTTTGTTTATCGATCATTGAAATTGACCGATAATAATAACAACAACAAAATAAAATGTAAAAAAGTGTTTTTGAATTCCAGGTTCGAAAATATCTAATAATAACACGTTGTGTGATAAGACTTTGACGATCTGGGATCTGTGGTAAAGGTTTCAAGTCAAGGCCATAAGTTTTTGGTCATTTCAAACGGTTCCAAACGTCAAAGATCTAATGGTAGACAACGGTAGACACCACGCAAAAAATTTAAAGCGGAACACAATTTCCTTTCAGTCAAGTATCTGCTTCGCCCAATACTGATTGATGTTTTGCACAAAAATAGATAATTTATCGGTTGCCAAATAGATATAAATGGGAATTCGCATGTTACAACCATTTATCATTTTTGGAAAGCGAAAATATTCATGCCAGCATAGCAAAAAAAGAAAAAACCGATTCATTACAAAGTTTTATGATTTTGATCACATCCTTCCCCAACAATTTAGTTTACTAAAGTTGTTTGCAACAGAATATTCGTGATTCGTCACTATAACTGCACTGGATTTACCGTTTCAAGTCTTTCTTTAAATATAACAGAATGTTTTCTCTGCATTCAAATTTGGGTAAAATTATTAGGGAAACAAAGAAA
>CAJVPN010001934.1:0-11116 GCA_910592215.1 Entrophospora candida
TATGGCGAGTTTTGACTGTAATCTATTAAGTGCGTAATAATAAAATTCAACAGATGTGTGATTACTTTGTAAGTAATGAACGATTGAATTTACCAGTTAAAAAATTCCACATGACTAAATTAACCAGTTAATCAGTTAATAAAGTTAACCAGTTAACCATTTCTAGAATTAATTGGTTAACCGGTTAACTCTTAATTTTAACGGTTAATTAACCGGTTAAAGAATTTTTGCACGGTGCCAACCTCTACAAAATCTTGAACATAAGAATTTAATATAGGAATTGGCAACTAGTTGCAACTCAGGAGGTTGCAACCATTGCAAAATTTCAAAATCAATTGCCAACACCAACTTTAAATAATACACCATTATGCTACTTTCTTTTCTTAATGTTTATTATTTTTCTTTCTTCTTGGTAAATTTCATGATCAATCCTTTCTTTTTTTAGGTAAGTTTCAAGTGTCTGAGTATCACACTTACTTTGAAAACATAAGGGCTGTAATTCTTGGGTTCCATAGTAGATCTGATATAAATGAGTTTCATATTAATTATTTTTATATAGGAGTAATCCTGTATATATAAAGGGGGTAACATATGTCGTAAAGGGGTGTTACACTTATGTTTTTAATAGTAATAGTGAGTGCTGTAATTAATTTCGACTTTCGACCATCGAAATTGGAATAATTTTGACCATTGAAATCACCAAACCAATTTGGGCTGCATGTATGCCTATATATCAAGGAAAAAACAAAGATAACAAACAAATGGGAGATTTTTAATAATCACATTACAAATTTTGATCCCTGAAATCCTTGGTAACATCAATGTTCACTTTGTCTGGTCTTGTTACAGCATGCCCCATATTACAAATGTAACCAATCAAATCAATTAATGAATTTTATCTTTTTCCTTCTAAATAAAATAAATAATAAAATTAACAAAAAGAGGGGTCATGTCACGAAGGGCCAATACACCCAACATGATCCACCTACATGAGTCCCACCCACTGCCACACAGGACTTTACAGCTGGTCCAATGTGGGGGACACAGAGTGTCCATAATTGGTACTCCATCATTGCATGACTTTTCTCCGGATGATTGGTTACCATTAATCCAATTCTATGACTTATATACCAACTTTTTTTCAAGTTGTACAAAATACGGGATACCAACCAGTTTACAACATTTCAAATTTATTACATAATTCTTATTGTGTAATCTAAAAAAATTAAAATTCAATAGAAAAAGTAGAGTTGAGCGAGTTTGTATGACAACATACGAAGCTTCCAAAGCAAGTTTGTAAAATATACTGATAAATTTTTATCAATTATTAAGTTTTGCAAATGAATATTTCATCAATTATTGAATAACTTGTATCGAAAAGTCAAGATCTATTTGCAAATCAAGTTTCCAAAATGAACGTTTATTATTATAGGCGGGTTTGATCAAAGTAAGTCTTAAAGTCGAGATCTACGAAGCTGTTTGTAAAATATATTTAATTAACGTTTTATTATATAGGCGGGGTTGATCGAAGCAAGTGTTAATAAATATCTATGAAGCTTGCAAGACGAATGTTTATCAATTATTCAATAATTATATAGGCGGATTGATCGAAGTAAGCGTTAGTCAAGATCTACGAAGCTTGGAAAACGAACGTTCAATAATTATATAGGCGGGATTGATCAAAATAAGTGTTAAAGACAATTTATATACATTTTACTTATTAATCAATATAAAGTCAAAAATATAAAACAATCACTAATAAAATAAATACCTTTTAGTTTTTGCTGAATCCCGTCATAAAATTCTTCATGACTATATATTAAATTTCTATAAAATAGTTTTTCGTAAACCTCTCTAAAACTTATTAACCAACATCCCATAAAGTAATGACCATATGCTACACCTTCTCATTTACTATCAAGTCTTTTAAAGCGATATTGAGAAATAATCCGAGCTTTGATGTGAAAAAGTAATACCGTTTTTGAATAGCTGTGAATTCATGTAGAGAAGGACTTTCTATGTGAAAGAGTATTCATTAAAAAGCTTTAATGGATTACTTTCATTTTATTCTAACGACGAAGTTCGAGTTTATTATAAAAATAACGATAAAAAAAACTTCATTTCGAATTTATTTTCACATAGTAATAGCATACATAATAATATTAATATATATAAAAAAAGTATAACTAAATACAGTGTATTTGAACAATCCCTTTTTGATTGCTAATTTAATTTGAGCGTCAAGCACAACATATAGGTTATATTTAAAAATAGAGAAATTGACTATATAATAATATATTGTAACAATAATAGTAGTAGATAATTAAAAAGAAAGAATAAAAAAAATGTCCACTATAAATATTATATAAATATTAATGTAGAATAATTTGTTAATGCAAAACAAAAAGCACCATTTTTTGAACTATTCCGGTAGTATATTGAGCCTCCTATTGGTTCCTTATATACTTTCCGGTGTTGAATTGTTTTTACTTAACTTTGCTATTTTTAAAGTGCATATGCGTTGTACCAATGTAAAAATGCTTCTGTAAATTCGACAATTGTCAAATTAATTTGGAAA
Source organism: Entrophospora candida (assembly GCA_910592215.1). NCBI lineage: Eukaryota > Fungi > Glomeromycota > Glomeromycetes > Entrophosporales > Entrophosporaceae > Entrophospora > Entrophospora candida. Next base: position 2,579 of record CAJVPN010001934.1, read on the forward strand.
AGAATATTAATTGGTTTTTGATGGCATTAGAGTCACTTTGTATATGTATTCTATGACGTGGAACCTCCTCGATTTCTAGTCTTTTTTGTACATTTCTAAAAAATTATGAATGTTATCACAATTTTCAAGAACAACGAGCGTTAGAGGTTTTAGTAAAAATAAAATTATACAGATGGAAAAAGAAAATAAAATCATTATTGGTCGCTTTGGCGATCACCGCGTTGTTGAGGGAAAGAAAGAGTTGGTAGAAATTAAATTTGGAAATAATTCATTGTAAATTCAAATTTGACATTCATTTTTTATTTTTTTTTAAATGAATTAAATGGAAAATAAAATCAATTGGTAATTTTTTAACAAACAATTAATTGTGTACAAACAAACAATTATTATTTTTAACCTTCTTTTATTGTGGGTTTACCAAATATGGACGCATAATATTGATTAATTGAATACAAAAAAAATAAAGGACGCGTACAAAAATTTCAATTTTTCTGATATATAAACGATACCTTTTCTTCTTCGTGAGTTTCTTGTCAATAATTCACATCCATTAATTCATTCATAAATCAATCAATCAACTCCTTCATTCTCTCATTCATCATTTTCAATCTCATTATCTTCCTTTCCTTTCACCCCCAATTCCTTCACCTCAGGAATTAACTTGCCTCACTCATTCATTGTATTTATCTCATTATCTCAAAACAAAAAAAAAACAAAAAAATACATACAAAATGGTTTCTTTTAAATCTTTTTCAATTGCTACCTTGTCTTTGGTTTTATTATTTTTATCACCAGGTTTGGCTAAACTTGAGTGTCCCAAACCCTCAGCAACTTCAAAAGACTTCAATAAAAATCAAGAAAGATTCATGGTTATGCTTAAACCACAAGAAAACCCATCTGTCGCTAGTTCAGCCATTGATGAACATTTAAAATATTTCAATGAATGCTGGGGTTTAAAATCCGACTCGGCTTTAGATAAACCAGGAACTTCAGCTTTTTCTGAAAAAAGTGATAAAATATTACATTTCTCCGTCGGTGGAATTAGTGGTTATTCCGGTTCTTTTAATTCTAAATTTGTTAAAGAACATATTAAAGGATTACCTAATGTTGCAATAGTTGAAAAGGTGTTGGAAGCTAAAGCTATTGGTGTTATAAATAAACGCGCTACAGCTATTGAAAGAAATCCACCAGTTAATTTGGATCGTATAGATACACGCAAATATTCTTTGGATAGAACTTACAGATTCCCTTCTAGAGCCGGTAAAGGCGTAAATGTCTATATCGTTGATACCGGTATAAATACAGCCCATAGAGAATTTGGTGGTCGTGCTGTTTTTGGTGGTTCATTTTGTGCAGGGTGCCCTCTATTTGACGATCAAGGTCATGGTACCGCAGTAGCAAGTGTTGTTGGTGGCAGAACTCTTGGTGTAGCTGAAAATGTTAACCTTATCGGCGTCAAAGTACTTAACTCGCGAGGTTCTGGACGTTATGATGAGATTATAGTTGGTTTAGCATTTGTATTCAAGGATTATTTACTACGCGGAAAGAAAAACACCGTCATCAATATGTCACTTGGTGGTCCAAGATTTGAACCATTAAACCTTATGGTTAAATTTCTTACCGATCATGGTATACATATTGTTGTAGCTGCCGGTAATGAGGCCAGTGATGCTTGTGGAGTTTCACCTGCATCTTCACCATCAGCAATCACAGTAGGTGCAACTGAATTAACAAGTGATTCAATGACCAATTTCTCAAATTTTGGACCATGTGTCGATATGTTTGCTCCTGGAAGAGATATTAAAGTTGCTTCATTCCGCAGCACCACAGGTATTACCACACTATCTGGAACAAGTTTTTCATCACCCGAAGTTGCCGGTGCCGCTGCTTTGATACTCGGTGAACGTGGTAATATTTCCCCTGCAACATTGAGTAAATTCATGATTGATAGAAGTACCAAAGGTGTTGTTAGAAATTTACAAGGACAGACAAGAAATAATTTCTTATTTGTTCTTTAAATCAAAATAACTGTAGAATAGATTTCATCATAACATGTTTTCATTAATAATAATTAATCAATAGATGTTCTGGTTGGCAATAAATTATGAATAAAAAAATCATTGCAATTAAAAGATCTTTAAAATGTTCCTTTTTTTTTTTTGTGAAAGAAAAATAACCAATGGATTGATATCTCCACAAAAATATCAAGAGTTTTTTGAATGTTCTTATATGTTATATAAATATATTTGTTTTCTCTTTTTACTCGCAAACTCATAAAAAATCCTAGGATTTACACGTCGAAGTTTCCCAAAGGGACAGATGAACAACGTTACACTCGCAAGTTGACACCATCCACCCATCTTCTCACTAATTTAAATAGTCAGACTTCTTCCTGTTATTTTGTTCTAAATTAAGGTATGGCCTCTCACGCGATCATTGCTGTTAATTAATAGATCATACCATATAACGCGTTCATTTATACTGGTTATACTTTATTTTGTTATTTATTCACCTTTTAAATTTCCAAGTCATATTAATATATTCAGGCTATAGATGGGTGTCTAAACTAAATTATTTAGACAATGTAAATTAATTTAGACATTTGGACAATGGTCTCAATTGTCTAAAATGCTAAAATTGAATTTTTTATTGGATAATTTACTGAATTTTGTGGATTTTGTGAATATCCACGTGACTTTTAGTTATATTAAAGCAAATCATTACTATTTATATTAATTTAGACATTTAGACAAATACTATTACTATTTTGACTTTAGACAACCCCAAAAACAATTTAGGCGCCCATATATAATCCAGGCTTATAAAAAATGCAAATCGAAGTAATTTTTTTAAATTGATCAGCAATCGAAAAATGATAAATGTTTAATGGAAAGCGTTATCAACCCAATTATTGATTGCTTGCCTACAAGGAACTTTACAAAATACCGAAGAAATTTAAATGAATTTACCTTTTATGAAAAAAAAAATTATTAAAAACTAAAAGACTCCTCATCAAAATCTTCATCATCGTCAACTACTTGAAATGGTTGTGCAGTCAGTACCAACAATGAATTTTAAAAAGAACGGCATTTTTTTTTGTTTTTTCATTGCAGAGCAAAGGTTATAATTTTTGTACTAGCAAAACTTACATCAAGTGAGAGTCGTTTCCACTATTATGTATATATAGCGAAGATGAACAACGTTGTTATAGATTTATGATGTGCTAGTTCAATTTCACGACCACTTACTTCACGTTTCGCTTTAATTAGACAGAAATTCCTTTATAATAGGCGCACATGTAGCTTCTTTTTCTATGATCTTTTTTGGATTTTTTTTAATTACTTTATTTCCTTCATTTCCTATCATTTCACATTCTGCTATATAACAATACTTATAACATTGTTATTAATGCTTATGACAATATTATATCCATCATCACATCCATCATTATTATTTATAGTCAACATTGCAACTTCCATTTCCACTTTCATTATCTCCAATAAAATCAGAGTCCATAATATAAGACATACTAAAATGACAATAGTGTATGAATAAAAATCATTGTTATTGTTGTTGTGAGGGAAAGTGATGGTGGAATTTGTAGATGAAGATGTGAATAATGAATAGTCTAGCTTGCGGTAGTTAAAAAATAAAAAGGTTTATTTTTTTAACCTTGAAAACAAAAAAAAAGAAATTAAATGTTGCAATGCTAATAATCATAATGTATATATAGTGAATGTAGATTACAAATCTACATCAACAGATAATAATAAATAACAAAATAAAATTTATCTTCAAAATGAATTTATGTATTTCAAAAAAAGCAAGTATAGACAAAAAAATCATCACCTTCATCTCGCTATCTATCTAATTACAATATATATATATGCATGCATGTATGCACGTATGTATGGTGTATCTCTTCTTGCTTTGGAGTCATTTCTTCTAGTTTGCATAAAATAGTTTTATAAATTATATTTCTTTTTTTTTAATTCTTATGTGCAATTAAATTTAAATGATCTAGATCTATAAATGGAAATTTTTTTTTAGATTATTTTCGTTGTCCTTCCTGCACCCTTCTAATCTTGATTTTTTTTTTTTGATTTCGTAAAACAAACTTTCTCTTTTGTTAATCAAAAATGTCTTTAGATTGGCTTGAGTGCAATATTGTAAGAATTTATTATAATTTAATCTATAAATTTTATTCTTAATTAATTAATGTGACAATTGATTATTTTTTATTTAAATTGTAGGATTTTGAAGGGCAGAAATTAGCAGACTTTGTATTACAAACTGGAGTTATTACATTTTCCGTTAGTAAAAGGAAACCCCCTCTTTCTTCTTTTGCAAACTTGCAATTTTTTCTAATTTTTCTTTATCTTTGAATTGTGATGTAAATAGCTTTTAGGATTTCTTTTGGGATTATTATTACAAGATATAAAAATAACGTTTATATTATTTGGTAGTGGTATATTATTTACATCAATTGTGAGTATTATTATTTGAAAATTAGATTAATAGTTCTATTTCATATCATTTTAACTTTTTCATTCTATTTATATAGATTATTCTCCCTTCGTATTCGTTTTACAATAGTCATCCTATACAATGGTTACCACCGATTAAAAATGAAGAAGAAAAGGAAAAAGAATGATAACCCAAAGATAACAATGATAAAAGTGATTACAAGTATTTAGGAAGGGAGAACTTTAAGATATTATAGAAGCAAGATCTTATTTTTATAATATAATCAATATAATGATATATTAACTGTAAGAAGAAGCTGTTACCACATAGATAATATCAATATTTAATTTCTTTGGATTATTATCACAATTATTATATAATAATTAAAATAATAATAATAATATTTATGAATATATATATAATTAATATTAATAACAATAAAATTAACTACAGTGCGGATCACCAATAATCAATTAATTGCTTATAGTAACAATTGGTCAGCTTCAAAATACTAAAACAAAAAATTTTTACATCATTTTAAAAAAGTTAACCGATAAGTTTTATTGTTCATGACTTAAGCTTCAAAACTTATCGGCTAGTTTTTCTTAAACTAAAAATTGGCAGAGCCTTAACATTTTGAAAATTCCAAATTTTGTTATACGTTTAAGAAATTGAGATTAAGTAAACTTCGTGTAACAATTTTTTTTCATATATAGAATATTTCTTACAACATATATTGATCCATTTGTATTATTTATTTCCCTTCTTTTAATAATAAAAGTTCTTTACATCAAAAGAAAATGATTCCCAAATTTGGGCATATAATTGTAATATGAAAATATGAAAAAAAAATCGAGACAATTTTTTTTTTACATGAATTGACTCCCCTTTTTAAAGCGAATTGAATAGTGGTTTTTTTAAAATCCAATATGTGCATCACATGATATTTCAACTTTTAACTTTCGAGTATAGATGATCTGCACTGTAGTAGGTATTCTTTCACATGATGCCAATCAGTCACAGACAAACTAAATCACGTGATTATGGTACAAATTTAGCATTACAGCGTCATCCCATGACAATGTCTCCCAAATAAAAGAAATCTAATTTTAAATGACATTAAGAAATGTAAAATATAATTCAAGCAAATGACTATTGTCCAATTTATTCATCATTTTTTGGTTTTTCAGGAGTTGCTTCAGCTGTAAGTTGCTTCAGTTTAAAATTTGATTTAAATCAAAAGATGGTTAACTAACTTATTTTGATATTAATTATTGTTGTAGATGATCTTTAATTACAAGCATTTAGTTTTAACTTTTATAAAGTAGACTGTTATATTTATTTTATTAATTAAAAAAAAAACAATAAATTTATCATTTACATGTGTAAAGCAATGGGTGCAGCTTATGGTACTGCAAAATCTGATTTGGTATTGCAGGAGCAGGAACTTTAAACCAGAACTTATCATGAAGGTAAATATTAATTATATTAAGTGTTAATGTGCAATTAGAAGTTTTAATAAGTTATTATAACAAGTGGATTTTTTCTTCTAGACACTCTTACCAGTAATTATGGATTATTGCAGTTTATGGTCTTGTTATGGCAGTCTTGATAACAGAATCTTGCAAGTTGTTAGTTTAATTAATTAATAAATTATAATATTAACAACAAGAAAAATAATAATAATATAACATGTATTTATGTATCAATATTTATTTTTTTGCCTTCAATGTCTCCCATTCTTTATTTCTGTAATTAAATATTACTTATATTAATAGTAATAGTAAGTAATATAATAATAATAATAATAATAATAATAATAATAATAATAATAATAATAATAAGAGTAACTCCAATCTTAATCTTAAATAATTTTTAACAGATTCATTCAATTAGGATCTGGATTGGCAGTAGGACTTATCCAGTTAGCAGCAAGCTATTCAATAGGTGATGCTGGAGATGCTGTAAGTGTTAATTAAAAAGGGAAAATATTTGTTAGTTAATTAATTGAAATAATATTTATGATATATATAACTCATTTATATATTTATATTTTTGTTTCTAAAAGTGTGTAAGAGGGCATGCACAACAACAATGATTATTTGTAGGAATGATTTTAATATTGATTTTTGCTGAAGTATTGGGCTTTTATGGTTTAATTGTTGGTTTAATTTTAAATACCAAAGCAGACAATAATGTTTGTTCCTAACCTATAAATATACATCATTTATCTATTTAATTACTATTATATGATACTATGACAAAAATATTAAATAGATAAGAAATTGATAAAAAAATTTAATTATTATTATTGATTGTTATTATTGTCAGTTATTTATTTGTCATGATGATTTTAAAGAAACTTTATTTAAAACCAATTCTTCTAATTTAGATTCAACATCTCTAGCTGAGAGATTATTTAAAGCAATTTTTTTCTCTTCTCCAAAATCTAATAAAATAAATATTAATGATTTAGAATTAGATAATATTGACACTTTTTTATGTATGTATTATTTAAAGTGCATAAGTACCATATCTAGCAAAAAAACGAGCTTCTATTCCACTTGCTTCACGAATTAGGATCGGAAATTTTGGATTAGCCTCTTTTAATGATAAATAATTATTTGTGATAAATTCTCTAGATAATTGCTTTTTTTTCATTAGTTATTTATTTAATTGAAAGGAGAGCAATAGGAAGATGCGGTTTGTTATTGAAGAGAAAAATAAATAAAGAAATTGAAAAGAATATTTACCGAACTCCTTTGCTAGAAGGAGAAGTTTGACAAAAATGTATACGAAGTTCTTTTAAACTTTTTGATAATTGATTTCTCCAAGACATTATTTTTTTATGATGCGTTTTAATTTGTGGTGTTATTTTAAATTACTAAATACTGTAATGATCGATGTTGTGTAATTCTAAAAAAAAGATTCTATAAATTTTATATTTTTAACTAATTGGTTACTATTACTATTATAGGCAAATTATAGGACTTTGTCCACCATACTTTTTGTTTATAATAATAAATATAAGGAGTACTGCTAATCAATTTCCATGATGATGATTTGAATTTTCTTCCATTTTATTTTGTCCAAAACAAGTTTTGATTCCAATCAAATTATTTTTACAATTGGATTAAATTAACAATAATAAATATCTTTGTTGCCTCATTCATTTACAATACTATTATTTGTTGTTTCTCCAACTAATTGACTCGTTTTCTTATAATTGATTTGGTAATCTAATCCTTGAGTATAGGTTGATTGCCTTCAGATTTGTATACATAGCCTTTTCCATTTCAAGAATATCTGGGTCCAAATTTTTATATATCTTTGTCACACTTACATTTTAGTGTTTTTGATCATAATACTACTGACCTTTTAATTTTTCAGCTGTAAATTTTGAATCTTTCTTGGTTTATGAATCCTTGACATTGTCATGTCATAATGAGATATAAAAGCTCATAATACATTTTTTTATGACCAATGTTTAAAGCTCCGAACGGTTCGGTTTAGGTTTTTAAAAAACCAATTCGAAATTTTTCGGTTCGGTTTCGGTTCGGTTTCGGTTTTTAAATTATTATTGAACATAAAAAAAAATTTTTTTTTTCCGATAATAAATAAAATATATATATTAATATACAGTATATAATCAAAAAAAAAAATAATAATAATAGGGAATTGTTATTCGCACCCCTCCCGTGACTAAGTGTAATAATGTGACCAATGAATGGCTTTAAAATGTGATGATTTTATTGGTTCATCTTTGTCTTAGTCATGGGAGGGGTTCGAATAACAAAAATGGGAGGTGCGAATAACAATTCTCTAATAATAATTAATAATTAATTCCTCTCCTTCAATTTTACCGTTAGTTATTGATTTCTTCATGAATGAATTACATAATTCTCTTGATAATAATTCACCTGGTAATAGTTCTCCTATTTATAATAGTGAAGAAGTTGAAGAGGTAAAGCTCCGAACGGTTCGGTTCAGGTTCGGCTAGATCTTCATATTTATATTATGAAAAGTTCACTCTCTCTACAATGAATTTTCATCTTTGTTTGTTATAGAAGA
>CAJVPN010001935.1:0-11112 GCA_910592215.1 Entrophospora candida
TATTCACCTTTGTTAACATTTTAGAGAAAAGAGTTACAATCAAGATTATTTAATGAACTATTACTTGTGTAAATTTTTAAGCTTTTAGATTTAGCAATCTCTTCATCTAATATTCTACTTTTATGATATGCATCTGGATGTGATTTTGTACTAGTTGCGAATCATCACCACCACCACCACCACCACCACCACTACTACTGATATTATTATTATCATCATTATTTTCACGAATTTCCTTATCTTTATTAATAGCAAATCCATAAAGTTCTCTACTAGTTGGTCTTTTTGATGGATCCACATCCAAACACTTCTGCATCATTTCTGCATAATCATCAGGCATTCCAGGTAACATTGGTGGCCGTAAACCTTCACATATATCAAAAATTAAACGATGATTGTGAGGTCTATCATCAAACGGTGGATGGCCTGCAAATATTTCCCACATTAACATCCCAACACTATAGATATCAGTCTCTTTTGTATTCTTTGTGTTATTGCCTCTAAGTAACTCGGGTGCAACATATGATACAATTCCATAGACTTTATTTGATGACTTTTCATCAATTGGTCCACATAATCCTAAATCTGTAATAAAACAACCACCTCCTTTCATAAGTATATTACCACTATGTAAATCACAATGAACCAAATCTTTCTTATGTATCAAACATAATCCATTACATAAATACATAAAGATTGTAATTCTGTCTTTTAATGTTAAATTTAAATGATTTTTTTGCAAGTAACCCCTTAAATTTCCTTCTGGAATATAATTTAAAACCATTGCATAATTTCCATTATCTGGGAATTTAGTTATACCATAACAATAAACAATCAATCCTGATTTAATTTTATTATAATTCACTGCCTGGAAATAAATATAAAATCAATTAGTATTGTATAACACAGCATTATTTGTTTTTGTTTTAAATGACAACTACCAACCTCATCAAAAAATGCTTTTCCTGGATTACTTGAATTATTTAAACTTTTTAATACTACATCTTTCCCTTCATGATAACTAAATTCCTTTTTATTTTCATCATAATCAACAATACTTCCTCTTGTCCATATAGCAGTAAAAATAGAACTAAATCCACCTTCAGTCAATTTGGTTACTTTTTCAAAATTATGATAAGGTATCCATTCTAAAATATTGTTTGGCAGAGATAATTTCATTTGACATTGTTGAATAAAGTTATCAATTATGTTATTTCCAGATGTCCAAGTAGTAAAAAGGTTTTGTAATTGTAAATTAATACAACCTTCACAGAATCCATCAGAGTATCTTGTTGACTTACACTTGTTACATTCTTTTGGTTTTCCATGTTTATATGTTGCATTCTGTAATTCAATATCATAAATAAACTTTTCTTTACAATATTCTTTTTCATTTTCAGAAAGCTCCTTGTTTTTTTCAACTAATGAAAAAAAATAATCCTTTCTACCTTCTCCATCAAAAGAATTAACCCAAACATTATGATAAATTTTATATACGAATTCCCTTCTTTCTAGTGGTATTAATAATAATGAATTAACATATGACATTTTATAAAAATATAAAGTATAAAACTCGACTAGGTATTTTAATGAAATAGAGAGGGTATAGCCGTTACATTATTTCCTTTTCTTTGTGAATAGTGTGTAACAAACAATTTTTCTGTACTCTCTTTTGGTAATATTAAAATTTTCCCTATAGGATTATTAATTGATATTACTGTCATCATGGTAGTGTGCGCCCTTTTCACACTTGAATAAAAAATTGGATGATTTAAAGAATAACTTAACATAATCAAACTTTAGTGATTGATTCAAATGCAATCTTCTTTTTCTTTGTTTAGTAAAACTTCACTAATAAAAATCATTATATCGAAGCAGAATTTATATATAATTAATATTAACCTTGATATTATGGATTTCATATGAACAAAAATCTGATTTTAAAATTTTTGTATAACAAGTATAATGATTTGGAAACGCATTTTAAAATATTTACAACAAAAAAAATGCATCAAGTTAAAGAGAGAAATTTCTTAATTTATGATGGGGTGAATTTTGTTGAAATTATGTTTTTGGCTTTCTTTGTTTTTTTCAACGACCTCTTCCGTGTTTAGGATTTTATTCCTGAAAAGTAATCACGAAAGGTACCATTCACCTAACGACGGTCAATTGCAATAATTTTTTGATTTTTATCCATGTTAATCCACACTTATTAAGATATCATTCTAATGTTTTAATTTCATGAAATTATAATATAACAGCATAATTTTTAAAAGAGATGGTGATTAATGCAAAAAAATCATATAATAATGAATTTTAAAAAGTATCTTTGTTTTGCAAGATGTAATTTCAAGGTTTGAGTTATTCAATTTATCTTAATCTATATTTTTATTCACAAGTTATGCAGAGTCTTTTATACAGTGCCGATTAGGAAGGGGAGTAATATTTTATAATTTTTATATTAAGCAGCGATCTACATATTTTAACAAAGGAAACCTGCATAGTTCTTAATTTATCACACAGCGTAACATTAAGTTGCATGCTTACATTGGGTGTCACAATAAAATAATAAAAATCCAAACCCTGAAGAATACTAATTTTTCAATTAAAATTTATAACATTAGTAAATTTTTTTATTTTTTTTTTTAAGAAATTCTCATAGCGTTTATTCTTATAAATATATAAATGTAAAAGTAAAACATGTTTCTACCTACTTTCTAATCATGATTCAGATAATGTTAAATACGTGTCAAATTTAATAAATAGTCTTTTGAATATAAATTGAAAACCACTTGTAATTAATAATAATATTTATTTATTTATCAAAATTTTGTTTGAAACTTCTTCACCTTTTTTTTTTTTTTGACTACAAGTTTCGACAAATTCTAATATTATTATTCTTGTTAAAAATAAATTATTATGATTAAATTGGTTTTTTCTATTATGTATTCTTTTCCGTCTATTATTAATAAGAAGTAAGATAAGACAAGGTCGTTCATATCAATTATTTCTCAAATCTACAAAACTAAGATTTCTAAGCTTCAAACGTATTCTTTCTTTTATACAAAACTTTTATAATTTTTGGGGGTCAATTTATACTATTTTGAATATTGAAGTCGTACGAAATTTTATATAATTTTATTATTATTATATACAGTATAAAAATTTTGTGTAAAAAAATCAAAACCCCAATTTTTTTTTTTCAAATTCCATGATAATATAATAACAATCAATATATATACAATTGGTTTCTTTCTTCTCTCTTTTTTTTTTGTTTTCGTGACGAAGAAAAAAAAAAATTAAGCTATTATTATAAAATAAATAGCATAAATTTTCTTCTAAAAAGATTACTATTTTCTTTAAAGACTTTTTAACGAACAAAAAAAAAAAATTCAAAAAATCATATAATATGGCTTCAAAAGAAAACAATAGTGATGAAATAGTAAAAAATGACGAAACAATTACTATATCCGAATTTATCGAACAACAAAATTATTTAGAACGTGAAGCAAGAGAAGTTTTACCATGGAGTTTTGATCAGTGCACCTACTCCAAAGGTTACATTCGTCAACCTGTATATGCTTGTAAAACTTGTAAACCTGCAAATGAAAAATTGGAAAATGGTGGAATATGTTATTCTTGTTCAATGTCTTGTCATTACGGTAATAATATAAGAATATTATGTTATGATAATTTGTTTTTAAAAAAAGTTTAGAATAAATAATAAATAAAAATTTTTTTATCGCAATTATATTATTGGTAGATCATGAGCTTGTAGAGTTATTTAATAAAAGAAATTTTAGATGCGATTGTGGTACTACTAGACTTGGTAATAAACCATGTAAACTTGAGAAAAAATCTCATGACGCGTTAAATGAATTTAATTTTTATAATCATAATTTTCAGGGTCGTTTTTGTTGGTCAGTATTTATATACGTGCATGTTGACGTGTTTGTGGTTATTTGATTGGTTAATAACAATTTATTTTTATTTTCATTTTTATTTTTTAGGTGTAAAATCGATTATGATCCAGAAAAAGAAGAGAAAAATATGTTTCAAGTAATTATAATTATAACCATTTATTTATTTAATCACCAATTGATTACATATTACATTATTTAATATATCAAATGAATATTAGTGTGTTACATGCGAAGATTGGTATCATGAAGATTGTATTACTGGTGAGAAAGATGGAATTTCAAAATTCTTGGTAACTACTAATACTACTAATACTTACTAATACTACTAATAACAAAACCACTGTTGACGACTTAACACTAATAATAATTAGTAAAAATACAACTTATTGATAAATTTGATGTTTAGTTACCAGATTTGGAAAATTTTGACGAATACATTTGTCATACATGTACTAGTAAATATACTTTCCTCAAATTATACAAGAATTCACCAATGTTCATTCCTGGAGAATATAAGAAGAAATTAGATGATAAATCTGATAAAGAGGAAAAATCAATTGTAACTGATAACGATGATGCAATTGAGGATAATAAAGTTACTGTCAACACTAAAGAGACAATCAACAACCCAATCAATAACAGCAGCAGCAACAACAGTAATAAGGAATCATTTCATGTTGACATAAATTCATCAAATAGTAGCAGCAGTAGCAATAGTAACAAAAGAAAATTAGATGATCAAGATAATGAGGAGGAGTCATCTTCATCAACCCTTACAAATAATAATAATATTACTACTACTTTTACCACTAATAACAATAAAAAGTCAAAGCCTGATGACAGTGACAAGTTGACATGCAAACTTGAAAAATGGAATAATACTGTTGTTAATGTTATTAATGGTGCTGGTGATAGTCAAGTTGAGATTGATTTGTTTTGTAAGCAAAATTGGCGTGATGAATTGTGTCGTTGTAGTAAGGTAATAATAATGATAATCAATAACTGATGATCATCTTTTATGTATTAATTTGTTTAATTGTCTATGTTAGTGTGTGAATATTTATAAGCAATATAATATTGAATATATTCTTCAAGAAGAAGAAACTTACGAACCTCCAAAGGATGATGATGAATCTCGTAAGTATTGTCAATATATATATATACTTTTTTACTTTGAATAATTTAACCAACTAGTAGTTTATTTGAAAAAAAAGAAACTTCTATTTTTGAAAGTGGAATGAAAATACTAAATCAAATGGATAGAGTATCTGCTATTGAAGGTAACTTTTTATTAATTAATTCATCTAAATTCATCTAACTCATCTGATGATTTTTTAATTGATAAATTTATAGGAGCGATTGCGTTTTCTAAACTAAAGTAATTATAAATCAATCAATCAATTTATATATATATACATTTATAATAAGTGAAATAATAAATTTACATTGATTACAGAGATGAACTCGTTGATTTTTTAAATACATTTGCAAATTCAAATAAAACCATAACTGCAAAAGATGTACAAGATTTTTTTGAGGTAATAACTTTTTTATGTAAGATAAAATTTTTTTTCTGTATCTATATTAATATAATGAAATTTTCTTTTATGTCTAGGAAAAGATAAGCCAAAGAAGAATTAATAATCAGAATGCAAATAGATTTTTTTAAAATATATATACACAAATATATATTATATAAATAAATGAATATAAATAAAAAACATATCTTGTAAAAAATAAAAAAACAATTATATTATATCTATACACACACACGTATATATCAGATGGTTTGTTCAATTGTTTCCTTATCCTTTAAATTTTCATCATTTTCATCAACAGCAACTTTCTGATCGATTTCTACAAATTCAGTAACTGGAATGTCTGGAAAAACCCTCATCCAAAGTTTTGCTTCTTTTATTGGTTTTAACTTACATTTAATGCATTATATGCTGCTGTCAACTGAGCTGAAGTTAGACATACTCCATGTGTAACTCTTAGCCTGTATTCTCCAAACACTATTGTATTACCTTTTGTTGAGCCACCTACACGTATTGGAACTCTACCTTTACAATATTTAGTTTTACGTGGTGCAAAATCTGATCTGTAACACCTTTGTTCTAAACTTAAAAAAATATTAACTGGCTTTTTTTTTAATTGTTGTTGAAGTTGTCACTGCTGTTGATAAATCAAGAAAGGTAAATAAAGATGTGTATGTAGTAAGTGGTGCAATGGTAGTGAAAGGCGAATAATGATGATTTTTTGTTTAGTGAATTCTTTTAATAATAATAAGTTATTATTATTATTATAAAAAAGCATTGATATTGTATTTTGAAAGGAAAAAATTTTCAAAGCCATTTTTTTTTTTAAATTTTATTCAAATACATTTTATTTTATTACCAACCAATTAGAAAAATATATATATAAAACAAATCAACAAGCTTTCTCTTTCTCTTGTATGTAGGTTTATTTTTTTATTGATAATTAATCAATAAATGAACAAACAAGAACATGATTAATCCAAAATATTAATTAAAATTAATTATTATAAAATTTCACATATAAATTATTTAAATAAAATTTTGTCATTAATTTATTAATATTAATTTAATCAACTCCATATTCAGTTTCAAAATCTTTTCGTCTTCTCTTGCCAAATTGTGATCCATCACTTCCACCATGAGTATTAGGTGTAGGCTGTTGACCCTATATATGCACACACACACACACACATACACATATTTATATACATTTAGACTTATTAATAAATAATTTTGATGTGATATTAAAATATATAAATGACATATTATAAAACAATAGCAACATTTACCCGATTCTGTTTTCCAAAAAATTCTCCTTGACGAACTCTTCCTGATGCACCTCCCCCGCCACTGCCTCCACCACCACCATCACGGTATCTCGATGATTGAGTATTACCATCAGCACGAGATGGACTATCACCTCTAGTTCTATCTCTTGATTGTAGTATTTGCGAAAATTGGTGTGATGATGTTGATGATGATGATGTTTGATCGACTGTTGTAGTTTTAGTACCAGTTATTACACCTGATGCTGTTGGAATAATTGGAAAATTGATATTTCGTATTAAATCTGTTATTGTGTCAACATTGATAAAAGGACCTGCCAAAAAAAAATTTTTTTGGGAAATAATAGATATAATCAAACATTATGTAAACCTTTGTTTTTAAAAACAAGTGATAATAAATTTATTTTTCTTCATACCAGTATAACTTGTCGGTGGTGGTAATCTTACCAAAAACTTTGCAATTGAATCTGGTAATGTTAACCCATTTGGTAACATTGTCCAAGTTAGAGGCTGTTGTATATAATTTTGAGGAGGAGGCGGTGGCGGTGGTGGTGGGGATGGTTGCATGCTAGATACATTTGGTATGGGTTGAGATATATTTGCTGTACCTTTTTTGTGTTGTAGATGTGTTGCTGTTGGTTGAGAAAACATAGATGGTGATGATGTTGCTGTTGATGTTGATGATGTTATTGATGTTGATGATGTAGTTGACGTTGATTGATTTAGAGATGATAGTGATGAACTTCCTGTTACGTTTTGAGTAGTGGGTGCTTGTTGTTGTTGTCTACGTAATTGTTCAGCTGGTTTATATGGAACCCATTGTCTAAAATCTGGTCGTGGATATTTTTCTGGATGCACAGAATCTAATAAGGCACGACGAACTGGTGCCGATTCTTTCTCTTCTTCGATTTGAGGCGATTCAATTATTGATGATAATTTGGTTGTTTCAAATTTAGCTAAATAAAATAAAATTTTATATGAATTATTATCGAAATAAAAATAATTTTTTTTTAAAATACAAAATAAAAAAATGATTTTTCATACATTTTTGCCCTAATTCCTCATTTAGTATTGAATATGTATTTAGATAGCTGAAACGATTCACAAATCGATTTAACATTGAATCTATATATATATACATATATCCAGACATATATATAGTAATAACACTGTTGTTAATAATAATTTGCAGTGAGTGTTAAAAAAAAATACATTAGTAATTAATAATACCTTCTGGATATTCTTTTGCTTGTCTTTCATTAATTTTATAAATTGATGCAAGATCGCCATAATTATTTTCATAATCGGAGAATTTTTTCCAAAGTATTTTAGCCTTATCACTTGGTATCGATAATAAAGCACGTTCAAATAAAGCCAATGCATCTTGATTATTATCCAAAAAAAATAAAAAATAAAATAAATAAATAAAATGGATGTAAATAATTAAATGATTTATACTAAATAATAAAAAAAAAATTATTATTAAAATAAATAAATATTTACTATTGTCATCATTTAGTGATATTAAAAAGTCAAGGTATTGAACTACATAATCTGGATCATTTATAAATGTCTTTAAACCTAATTCAAATATTTTGCCTGCAACTACCAAATCCTTATTACAATGATACTCCATCATTGCTAAAGAAATTGATTATTAAATTGGTATTTTTAAATATTATAATTATTTTTTTTTAAAATTTAATTTTAAAATTCTTAATCATACCAGAAGCTATAAATACATGATGTGTACAATATGGAGATTTCCTTGCTTTACTAAACATTGTCCTTGCTGCTTTCATTCCCTAAAATTTTTCAATTTAAGCATAATAAATCTTTGATATAATTTATATGTATATATATATATATTTTAACTGATCAATAAATGATAAACCTACTCCTATACGCCTTTCAAATCTCATCTGCATAATCCAAATCAAACCACAAGATTTTGCTATTTCATTAATTTGGTTTTTTTTATTTTCTTCTATTTTAGCTCGTTCCTTTTCTTTTTCCTTTTCTTTAGTACGCAATTGTTCACGAGTTTCTCCATCCAATTCCATCTGAACAGAATTGTCTGTAGGAGAACTGATTGGTTTATTTAATTCATTTATTTCTTCGGCTGTAGCTTCTTCAATAGATTTTATTTTTTCTTGCAACCTGTCTAACAATGATTTGAATGCATTTCTTGCCTCCTCAAATTGTTTACGATCTTCTTGTAAATCAGCATATGCAAAATGTATAAGAAAACTAATGTAATAAAGTGATAATATATGTATTCATCAATTTTTTATAATTGATAAATTATAAAATTCATATAATCATATCTTTTCGAAAAACAATCTTACCTTGTAGGCATTATTTCTGTTGCATTTTTAAGTGTTGAGACAGCCTCATCTTCTTTTTTAACTGATTGCAAATAATTAGATGCTTCAAACCTAAGAATGATTTAACAAATAAACTTTAATAATCAAGTGAATGGATTCTTTATCTGGTTATAACAAGAAGGATTTTCAATTACCATAATTCTGGATAAAACCTTAAATACATCATTGCTTGTTTGTAAGCATACATAACTCTTTGTGAAAGTGCAGATTGATCTTCTAAAGATAATGGATTTGATTTCTCCCAATCTATCCAATCTTTCCAATATGATAGCTATTCATTATAAATATTTTTATTATGGGGAACAAAAATTTAAATTATTAGGATGTTTAATAAAATAATCTAAATAGATGATAAAAAAATTTACTTGTTCTTTTTCTTGTTTTGTCCATTTTGGGGGAACAGGTATAATGTTTTTAACAATTTTATCTGTAATTTTCCTTAATTCTTTTATTGTGGTTCTAGCTGTCATATATGATGGTGATTTATCATGCAAAATTTTTTTGGCCTAAAAATAAATAAAATGATAAAATCAATAAATAATTTTTAAAAAAAAAGTTTTCAAGAAATAAATTGTTTTAGCTAACACACAGTTAATTTATTTAAAGAATTTTCAAATTGATCATATTCTTTCCAAATTTGCTCAACATTATTTAATGGTATGCATATAGCTTTTTGATAAATTTTTCTCAATGTATCCATTTTCTGTTGTTCTGCCCAAGTATTATGAGTTTCACCGGTTTTTATAAATTGAATATAATCATTCCATATTGTGCCAGAATCCTTATCCAAACCAATCAGATGTATAACAAATTCATAAGCTTTTATAATTATGTCTCTGGCTTCAGGTGAAATCGCCCCTGAATCTGTTGTATTTTTTTCTAAAATATAATTCAAGTAAAATTTACATAAATCAACAGATAAAACAGTACGAATGCAACGTGTAAATATTGATTCCACTTTATCAAAATTCTTGTTCTTGAGTTCATATTCTGCATATTGTATCCATTGTTTGGGCTAATTAAATAAATTTATAAAAATATTATTAAAAATACTTGTGTTTATTTATGTTATATGTTTAAATTATATTTATAATAAAGAAAAAAAAAATCTGAATGAATGTTTTATTAAGTATATTAAATAATATGAAAATTATAATAAGTGGATATACAGAAAATAATAACAACAATAATGAATTTAATTTAAAAGAACTATTTTCAAAAAAAAATATTATCTTAATTAGCTTTCATGTATAAAAAAAACATTGAATGCAATTAAACAAAAATTAGATGTGAAATTTGTTTATCTAGAAAAAAGAAATTGAGTAAAGACTTACTGATGTTGGAAAATGTTGTAAAAATTTTTCGTATATATATCTAACTTTATCTTCATCTTTTGACTTCACTTCAACTAAAAGTTCTTCCCATACATCTTTATTATAAATATTTTTAGAAATAAGTTTTTCAAATTTTTCGATGCTCATTTTTTTTTTTTGTTATTGCTTATGTTGGAAAATTGTTTTTTTTATATTTATATGTATTACAAAATTTCTCCAATAAGAAATGATCCTGATTTATTTTCCTTTTTTCCTTTGACCGTTGGTTTTAGAGTTCATTTATTGATTGAAACCTATCAACTTAGTACTAGCACAATACAAAATAACTTTTAATGTTTAACAAGCCTTTAATGAATGGGTTGTTTAAAGATCAAAAGATATTTATTTGTTGATATAAAACATTTGTTTTACTTGACGGGTTTATTATTGTTGAATGCGCAGTAAATTGCGAATATATAGTCATGTGAGACCTGAGAGCTCCCTAGCATTTCACTTAACTAATGTCTCTTACCTTTTCAAATTAATGATTTCATTTTTTTATAGTATTGACAAATTGAAGTGATGTACTATCAATATATCATATAATATATATAATATATAAATAATTTATTAATATTAAAAATCTTAAAATTTAATACATGTAT
>CAJVPN010001936.1:0-11112 GCA_910592215.1 Entrophospora candida
TAAAACATATAAAATTAATATAGTGGACAGTTTTGGTTTTGCGAAATCATAGTGTGTAACATTCGTATTGAACCCCCTACCCCTAGACATTATAATAATTTATCACATGACTATGATCTGCAAACTCTCTATAACGGTCACTCTCCCTATAACGGCCTTTTTTGCCAAATCAGGCGGGCCGTTATAGAGAGAGTGAACTGTATGCCTACCTCTTTAAAGATTATTTTACTCTATTAGTCCAAAAAGAAAAGTATGTATACTTGGGATTTGTATTTTTTGCAACACGTATAAAAAAATTTGTGTTAGTATTGGTCGGAGTTCATGATCAATCTACAAGCAGCTAACTTTATTTTAGAAAAAACGCAATTGATGTGTGTGATATGTTTCTATTCATAATACAATTTTTTGGAGTTGTTATAAATGTATTCAATTATTTGTTTATTCAAATTACTCGAACAGAGTTTTCAAAGAGTTGTAACCACTCGCTTTCAATATTTATATTGCTAAATAATACAGAATTTCTTTCGCCATCAAAATCACTAGATCCACAATCCACATTATCATCATTATCGTTAGATTTTTTCTTTCTTTTAAACATCCCAATTGTTAATAGTATCAAAGCAAAAACAAAAACAATGGCTATACTTCCTAGAACAATTATAAGTTCTTTATAACTATTACTTTTTGGTGGTAAGTAATCACCTATAGGATTTATATCTGTGTTGGGGTCAGTTGTATCTGTTTGAAAATCAAATGTGTCTGACCATCTGTAATCATTTTTGTCGCCAATATTTAATAGTAAAATATTTGAATAGGGTTCAAGAAGTAACTTATCAGTATAAACCCAACCTATTATTATTAATTAATCAATATAAATATAATTAATAAAAACAAGTAATATGTATGTATATATATATGTATATATATATATATACGAATTTCAAGTTACCAAATGCAATTATCATAAAATTTCTATACAGATTTGAAGAATGCCCTACATGATATTCATCAATTGGATAAGTAATATTTGTTGGAATTGTCCATTTAAAGGGAGACTGTGCTGTATCTAATATTGCTAATTTATCTGATCCGTTAGTACCTCCATATACAACTATTCTTCTATCAAGCACTATACAATAAATAACAAATCAATAAAATTTTTTAAAAAAAAGAAATATTTAATTAAATGGTTATAAACTATGATAATTGTTTTTACATGATACTGAAGAATGTCCATATCGTCCAGAAGGTTTATCACCAATCGTTGTCTATCATAATAGAAAATCTATAAACAAATTTTTGACAATACAGTTATCAATGACCCACATTATATATACTTACAACATTAGACCATAAATTTTGTTTGATGTTAAATAAGTATACCTAAAAATATATAGAAATCTATTAATATAAAACCTTTCTTAATTCCAACCAATTAAAAACCCATATTATTATTACCGTAGTCATGTCTAATCCAAAAAATATCATTGTTTCGTCATCTAATAAATGACAATTAAAATGATATGGATCTATATTTGGAACTTTATCACTTTTTAAGGTCGTAAATGTCAAATGGTTTGTGTTAAATTTATATATAGGATTATGTTGGTGACTTGCTATATATATGTTCCCATAATTATCTTGTGTGTAAATTGTGTCATAAATATCAATTAATTCTGATTGTCCATCGAGGGCTTCTGGTGTCCATTTATCAAATAAGGCTGTATTTGTTGAATAAACTATTGATCCGTAATCTGTAGTATTAGGATTATCAGCTCTTAAACCAGCTATAACATATAGTGTGCCATTATTAGTTCCTGCTAATGCCAGCGATGCTTTATGAAATGGGGGTATTACTGAATTTGGATCAATTTGTTTTATTGGTAATCGTTGTTGATCGAGGACTGAAAATGATGTGGATAAATCAATGTAAATTATTTGGTGTGTTATTTTTCTAGTTGTATGAGATTTTCCTCCAAAAAAATAAAGTTTATCGTTTAATATGATGGAATTTTGATGTGCTATATCTAAGAATTGACCAGAGACCAAATAGTTGAAATTGTCCCAAAATATTAATATCAATGATATTAATAAATAAAGAATGTGGTTAGACATTGTTTTATCGAATTAAAAAAAAAAAATCCCTACGATAATAGTTTTTATTTATATGTAAATTTAAACTTCGTAGATTATGGATACAACCATACTTCCCTTCATATAACCTTTCATTTAAGAAGAAGACACGTGTTGGAATCATTATCATTTATTAATAAATTAATAATGAATATAATTGAAATAAATTAAAAAATATATATATATATGTGAATCTTGTTATGGTGACAATAGTAAATTCTAGTTGCATTGAACTTTTTTGCCTCCTATTTTTTTACACCACCTTTATAATCACGGTAAGAAAGAAAAAATTTACATATCGATATGGAACTGAAGGGCTCACTCTGGCAGGCTTTATTGTAAATGTTCATTCATTCATATTTGTGGATCTACAGTATGACTTTTAGTATGACATCCATTTTTTGGCTTTTCAATAGAAACGAGGGAGAACTTGAAATTGAAAAGGATTTGCACTTTAAGGGATTTGCTATTGTTTTGAAACTTCAAGAGAAAGCATCTTAAAAGTTATATATGTAAGGGTGACATTAACTCAAAATCATGATTTTCGGCGTTTCCTCATTATATCCCCCTATAGTAATAGTTTAGAGAATGATTTATAAAATCAATTAAAGGAGTAAATGGATATCATAGGAACGTAATAAATAATAATAATAAATTTATACTTCATTAATAAGCTTTTTATTAATATCACTAAATATTATTATTTATAATTTTACTTTTAAATTGTATTGTACAAACAAAAGTTATATAATAGTATAGAGTTCAAAGCATGTTATTAAGTCGACTTTAATTCCTACCATGTGTGGAACGGTCGAAATTTCTCTGGTCCAACGGCGCCCAACCTATTAAATCCTTTTTCCTTCGATATGAGAGAGTAAAAAAGTCCATCGCTATCTATCTTCACATGCAGTGGTATAAAAAGTATAGGCACAACTTTTCATGCAAGGTGCTCGATTGGTATTAATTAGAAATCTGACCATTAAAATATATTAGTAACATAATCTTGATTTTTATGATGACCAAGGTTTTTAAATTTTTTAAAATCCAAAAAAATTATTGTTATAATAAAAATAAAGTTTTTTGCAATATATTCATAATGGAACAGTTAATAATATATTATTTGAATCCAAATAAAAATTTTAAACTTGAAATATGTGATGAGCTAAATTTGCAAATTTATTTATTTAATAGAGAAAAAATAAGCAAAAGAACGGATTGAACAAAATATAATTTATGTTTATAATATTTCATCGAAACACACCAATCATTCAACTTCAAGATTATTGTGATGAAAATAATTATTCTTAAAAGTATTTATTTTGATGATTACAAATATCAATGCTTATGACTATATTATAGTTGTTCGCCTTAATAAATGATCGTAGTTACAAATTATTTCTGTAACTGTTTGAACTCTTCAAGTCAAATGGCATATTAATATATAGTTATTTTACGTTAGTTCATATAAAGAACATTGAGAATCCGTAAATATTGTCATAATCATAAAAACAATCGCGGCAAACAACTATAGACTATGAACATTAGAGGAAATTGATATCTGGGATTTTTTGATCTAATGGAGAATAAGACATATGAAAGAAAAAAGCAACCGGGTTGGGACAAATTTCACCAAAAAATATTTTGGCCGAAATTCATTATTGCCAAGATAATATTCAAGAAGTTCTATATTTAAATCGGTACTTTTCTTATAAAATCATTTAAAGTCGTGATTGAATCCTATCGATCGGATGACATCAATTCAATAAATGTTGTCATTCCATTCTGCGATATTTTCTTATTTAAAAAATTCCAAGAATACCAAACCCTGTTTTTGAATTAAATGTTTAATTTCAATTTGACAGATGGTCAAAATGAAAATGTCTATAACAATTTACCATATGATTATGAATTAATTCTTCAAGGACCCCGTGGTGGTTTTTCTAGATCAAAATAAAAAAAAAAATAATAGAAAATTATAAAAAATAAACATAAAATGAATATTTTGTCAAAGCACATTGACAATTCAATATCAAAAGATATTGAATGAAATACCCTGGATTAGACTGTCACAATAGCATCATATGCATATAATGTGAAAGTTAAAAAGAATAAAAGGCTAGACAAAGTGACTTCTAAATTAGGTTAGTTTTATTATAAAATTGTTGATTTCGAAATTGGGACTGATCGGCAATATTAATTTGTCAATTTACAAACTTTAATTGATTGCCAATTAAAATCCATTGTTTTACTTGATGATGATTATAAAATCGAAAATTGGCCAATTTAGACGTTCAAGGAAGATGGTGAATGCAACATGTCAGCTGCAGACAATATAATAGCGTTGTTGACACTTAAACACCAATAAAATTTTCTTTTTGTACATGTTATAATAAATAATGTGTGTGAAACGACGACATAGTCGCTTAATAATATCAGGCTGACCGAGTAATCTAAATGAGCATTTGACCAAATTGATTAAACTATTTAGTCGTCAAAACAGTTATTGCCAAATTATGATTTACGAAACCAGCCTATTTAATATATGATTAAAAAAAATGTCATATTACAATTTATTATCATCATTATCACCAGACAGAAGAAATTTTGTACTTAAAACTTATTATGAATTATTTTATAATTCTTTATCAATTGCAAATGATATTTATAATAACACATCTGGTAAAGAAATTCAAAAGGGCTACATTAATAACTGAAAATTAAAACCTTTTAGAAATTGAAATGGTTATATATTTGAATTATTAAAAGTATGTCCTAATTGTAAATTAAACAGATATTTTGTGAATTTGTATTCGTTTACATTTACATTTACATTTACAGAAGCTTTTTGATACATGGTCATCCGGAAATAGCATCATTGATAATTTTATTCAAGAATGTCAAAAGCTCACATTTCTTCCTACGCATATTATGAAATGGATCTCCCATTTGATCAATTTGGAAAAGGTGGAATATTTAATTAAAGGAGGTTTTGTTGCCACGTGGAGAAAAGGGTGTATATCTGACTATGATGAAGATAAAAAAGAATTTATTTGCCATGGGTCTCAAGATGTAGCATTAAAACTACTAAATTAATCCAAATGAGCCGGGAAAAAATTTTTAGATGATTAATATTAATTGATTTTCATATAATCTTTCAAGCATTCCCAGAAAATAAATTTTTGCACTAAAATAAATTATTAGTCGCCCAATTTATATAATTAATATTAACAAACTATGTAATAATAATAAACTCCTCAATTGTTAATGGTTTCATTCATAAAATAGTAAATGGAAACAAATTTTAGTTTGTAAAAAAAAAAATCTTTCTATATAGTACTTTTTTTTTTATTTGTATTAGATCCTCCCCTCACAACTTACATAGGATTGGAAAAACATATAGTAAACGTTGCTTATTGGTTTAAAATGAAAATAAAATAAAAACAATACACAAGATTAAAAATATCACAATTACTACTATGTGAATGTCCGTATGATTTAAAAAAAAAAATGAGAATTAGAAACTTTATCAGTCATTATAACCGTTACACGAATAAAATTTTCAATCATAATAAATTTTTAGAGCCAGACTAGGGCTTCCTAACAACTATTAAAATAGGAATCTAGCGTATTTATTTGGTATTCTACGCCAAGCTGCAAGGGTTACTTTTTTTCAAATTTAAGATTTTCTTCCAACTAATGCGCGAATAAAGCAAACTCAACAATAATAGTTGTGTCAAAGTGTTCCTTACTCCTTACAAAGTCGTTTATAATCACTCAGAAGGTTGTATTGAAAAAATTTTGACTTTTATTATAAGAAATTGTTTCATAATTATTTATTTTTAAAATCACAAAAATAAAATTAGTAATGAATCCAAAATTTTATTATCTATTAATATGTAAAGAAATTTATGAAGTTGAATTATAGTTTAACATGGAATATTAGTAATCACTTTATACCTAAATTTGTATATATATATATATATATTCAAAAAAGGATCAAAAAAATCTTTTATCAAAAGATTCACAGTGTCTACCATATTTTAATTACATAAAAAATGTCTTTTATTTTGTCTTGTAGTGTGTTCATCGAGAGCACAGGTACTGCATATACAATGACAATTTTGCTAAAAAAGCACTTTAGAATAATTCAGAAAATACGATCCCGACATTAAGAAATTCCCTCTTGGATCAAAACTATTTCCAAGAAAATTTTTTATTTTACCAAACTATTAATACATGTGTTGCGAGATATAGGTTTGGTATTTGTATGCGAAGTTCCAATTGGCTAATTTGAAGCAAAATTTTAAACATCATTCTAGCGATTGGATTGATTTGAAACTCTAAATGAAACGCCTGATTTGTTTGGCTTTCCAATTACTTTTCTATTTGGCAGTTGTCCTCCCCTTGTAAAGAGAAAACAACAAAACTATTTAAAAAATATTTATAATCCATTCACGTCAAATTAAATGATACCATGCACATACACAGCTTCAAATAACAGATATTTGATAGCGGCTGAGGTGACAAATTCATTAGCAATATTCTTAGGCGAGCTTTTTTGTAGGGACAGGTCTTGCGCAGATTATTTATAGTGAAATCAAGTGGTCGTACGCCAAATCTGTGAAGAGTAAAATTCCAAGATAATTTATTAAAATTTGAGCAGCAAAATAACAAACTCATCATCATCAAAGTCAGTCATTGTCGTCACAAAAAAATTGTTAAAAAAATCACTTTGTTCTTTTTCAAGTGTGATATTTACTTATACACATACCTTGAAATTAGAAAAGAAATATATTTTTAAAGAATAAAAAGAACAAATAAAAATTGTAGGAAAAAAAGAGATCAATAGACAAGGATAACGAATTCGTATTTTTTCACATCAATATGACCAATGTTTTTTCAAAGTATTTTTTATTTCTATATTTAACAAAAAATTTTTAATATCAAGTATTTTCTTTTTCTTTTCCCTCCTTCACCCTCAATGGTTGTTAATTAATATATTTACCCTCATTAGGAATACATCCTAATACTTTATTCCAACAATTTTCATCTTCAAAACATCTTGATCCTTCAATATTAAGTCATCAAAGTATTGGTTTATTATTGACTAATTATTTGTTCACAAAAAAGTTACATATGAATACGAATATCTTCATATATATTAAATTATAATAAAATACCTTATGAAAGGATGCAAATGCCCACCAAGGTCAACTCTTTCTGTGCTTGTGCACCACCCTATACAGTACATGCAAACATACATATTGATTTATAACTGACAAAAAAAAATTTGTATTCTCATGCTATATAACAAACCAATTTGTATTCTCATGATATATAACAAACCTCAATAGCTTCCAAGTATGATACAATAGCCTTTTTCTTATTGTTATTTTATTTTCTGGCTGAAGAATGTCTACCTGAATATACCCACAATAAATATCTCGACATTAATAGACTTTTAGCAGAGTCTTAGAACTTATTATCCCGATTTTTAATCTTAATCGGAATTTTATTTTATTTTGTTATTATCATAATATAATTAAACAAGATTTTTTTAAAAATGTATTTTATTTCATTAATAGATTCTTATGCGTACATATTATTATATCCACCAAAGGTTGAGTTTTTACAAAGACAATGTTATTTATATGGGAGTAAAATTACTATATGGTTGATTGTTGATTAATATAAATAATCAAACAATTAATTTGATCAATTAATTGCATTTTATTCCTCTCTTCTTCTCCTCTTTCTTCTCGAAAATCTATGTAATTATTATAAATAATAAATAAATTATATTAAAAAATTTAATAATTTTTGTTTTATATATGAAATTTTTGGCTATAAAAGTTATAACATTTTTGTTGTCACCTTTACCCAGTTGCACTAGGCAGAATTCCAGCATATTCATTCATTTATCATTTAATATTTACGTGAATTAATTTATAATTATTTTTATTAAATTATTCCTTTCTTACCAACAAGAGTTGATGGCAAAGCCTTGAATATGCATATTGAAGAATGATTTCATTTTCACACATTGGTAAATTTCCTTCATTTATGGTTAGATTTAATTCATCTGTTATTTTCTTCCACCTATCTGAAGATGTTTGTGATGGGTTTTCCAAGTAGAGCTAGAAGTGATAGAAGAGGTGGTGGGAGAAATAGAAATACACAATCACAACAAATTAATCTTCCAAGCTCACCATCATTTAATAAGTTTGCTCATCAATATCCTTTATACAATGAGTCTCATTTAAATTTGCCATATGAATACAGTATTCTTGATTCCATCACACCTTATGATATTTTTAAATTATTTTTTTTGAATGAAATTTTAAGAACAATTGTAAATAATACTAATAAATATGGAAATCAAAAAAAAAGAAGATACTTGGATGGATATTGATTTTTATGAATTTTTGACTTGGCTAGGAATTATTATTTATTCAGGGATATACAAAACTTCATCTTTTAAAGATTTTTGGAATAAGGATGAAAGAAGGCCAATTCATTCCATTACCTCATATATGCAACTGCAAACATTTAAAAAAATAAAGAACTTTTTGCATACATCAGGAAATTTTCCCTGTTGCAATATTACATCCATAAATTTTAATATGTAAAGTTGTAATATTTACACTTGATGTAATAATTGCATAATTTTTGTATGCTTATTTGCATAATATTACAGGCCTGCTGTAAACTTACATAAATAATGTAATAATTATGTAAATCTGCGTCAGAAAAATTTCCTGATGTATTTCTGACATTTATAGTGACCATCAATTTTGGTATTATAAACTTGAACCATTAGCATCTCACATAAATGATGTATCACAATCTATCTTCTAATGTTGCATTTGATGAAATTATCATTAGATTTTCTGGCAGAAGTGCACACACATTTAGAATGAAGAACAAACCTACTCCAGAAGGATATAAGGTTTTGGCCTTGTGTGATGCAGGTTATACTTACTCATTCATGTTCACTTCCAGAATTGAAAAAGATCATGAAATTGAACAAATTGAACATCTCAATAAGATGGGAAACCAGGTTTATCATTCAATATTTTTATGGATAATTATTTTTCAAGTATCAAATTATTTAAATTTTTACATGAAAAAGGAATTGGCACATGTGGAACTGTTTGTACCAATTCATTAGGATTCCCACCAATTCTT
Source organism: Entrophospora candida (assembly GCA_910592215.1). Taxonomy (NCBI): domain Eukaryota; kingdom Fungi; phylum Glomeromycota; class Glomeromycetes; order Entrophosporales; family Entrophosporaceae; genus Entrophospora; species Entrophospora candida. The sequence goes on from CAJVPN010001936.1 coordinate 9,322, forward strand.
AAAATAAAAAATAAAAATTTAGAATGGGGTACACTTTCTGGTGTAGTTGTTGATGACGTTTTGGCAGTATTGTGGGTGGACAATGGTCCTGTTACAATGTTATCCACAATACATGAGATTACTGGTAATGAAAATAGAATTAATAAGTTATGTCGCCACCCTAGAATAACTAGTAGAAATGGTGCAAAAATTGAAAGTGTTTTTGGTAATTCAACAAGGAAACTATTGCCCATTCCCAAAATAATTAATGATTACAATCTTTTTATGGGAGGAATTGATATTGCAGACCAACTGAGAAGCAATTATTCAACTCAAAAGAAAGTTAGGAAAACCTGGATGCCAATGTTTTCTGGCTGTTGGATACTGCCTATTTAATATATAAAAATAATAAAATTGCACATAAAGATTTTAGATTACATATTGTATGGGATCTAATTAAATCAGGATTAGAAAGTGATCAAAAGGAAATTTACCACAAATCTTTTTTTTTCTTCTTCCAGAAAACATTTTACTACATCTAAATCAACCATTTCCTTAGCAAGACTGGCACCAGGAAATCATTTTCCTGAATACAGAGAAAATAGGATTGTATGTGAGTATTGTAAATATCAAATGCAGGAAGAAGGAATAAATGCTACAACTAATGATAATTGTTCACATGTATTTTGTACTCTATGTGATGTTGCTTTATATTTAAGCTCAAAAAGAAATTGTTTTGTAGAATATCACAGTAATAATAATTTTGTAATATTTAAGGATTTTGTCCAAATTTGGAAGAAATTTTTAGTACAAATTAAAGTAAAAATTTATATTCTAAAATTGTTTTTTCTCCCTAAGTAACCTTGTTTATTAGAACAAGTACCTTCACATACTTTGTGGTTTTAGACCAGATATCACAGGATAACAACTTTTTCTAATTGTGAATTTCAAAAAAACAAAAAATTTTGGATTTTTTTTGAATGCATGTTTTTCTGAGTTAAAGAAAAAATATTTATATAGTGCGAGACACCTAATCCCACAACTTTTTATTGGCCTTGTAGATCCTTCTCTAACTCCAAAAATGAAAATGTAACACCAAAAAAAATAAGCCGTAATTTTGAAGCTAAGACCTTTCTCTACAAAGTTACAATTTCATTTTGTTGATATGTCACAGCATTGCGCAGTTAGAAGTGCTCAAAGTTGCACAAGTTTACAATGCCGCTAATATCGTTACTAAATTTAGACTAGCCTGCGATAATCATTTCTAAATTTGGCAGTAATTAAAAGATGAATTATTCTTTTGAATAGTTGGATGTGAAACATCCTAGCATCCTTTTGCACAATGATGTAATTTTTCATAAAATAGACTATTTTGTGGCCAAATGGTGCATTGATTGAGTAGTCTAATAAATTACTACAAAAACCAAAAAATTGCTGGAAATACAATTAGTAAAACTTGAAATTGTTTGTTGACAGAAACTGCAAGAGCATGCTTATGTATAAAAAGCTGGATTATTAATAAAATAAGAGATTATGTCATGTGTAACTGGTTTGAATGGTTTGAATGGTTCCAAAAACCAAACCAAAAAAAAAACAGGAGTTGGTTTCAAAACTGAGTTCAAACCATTTATTAGCAAAACCAACCCATCCCTAAGCATGGCACAGAAAGTTGTGGGACTAAGTGACTTGCACTATACTAAAAATTTTTTAAGCTCATATGTACATGTACAATTCCCAACCCTGGAAATATGAATATAAGTGATTTTCAGTGTAACATTGCACAATATATGGTGCAAACATTATTATTATGCA
>CAJVPN010001937.1:0-11101 GCA_910592215.1 Entrophospora candida
TACCATAGTTGACCAAGTTGAACTATTTGTATCAAAAATTGATATCTATAAAATAAAGAAATAGTTCAACAATAAATGTATGCATATATTATTTTACTTTTAAAAAAGAAACTGAATATTTTCTATATGTATATATAAAAATAATGCATACTTTATACATGTCAGTCAAAACACTACCTCCACCTCCAATAATTATAATTCTACCATCAGGTAATAAAGTTGAAGTATGATCAGAAGTTGGTGATGGTGGATTATTAGAGAGAACTTGGTGCCAAGTCAGGTCTACTGTATTCAAAGTGTACATATCATTGAGAAATTGAAAAGTAGAACTAACTGTTGCCCCACCAAAAATATACATTTTTCCATTACCATCCACAACAGCACTACTGCCCATACGATTGACAGGAGTAATACCAGTTGTTTTTGGAGCATTCCAAATTTTTGTATTTACATCATATGCATAAAGCAAATTGGTGAAATCATAATTAGTTGAATTTATCATAATTCCACCAAATAAAAAAATTGACAATTTGTTGGATCCACCAACTGCACCTACAGACCAAGAATTTCTTATAGGTAATTTGTCATTTTCTACCCATGGTACATTTGTAGCATCAAAATCTTTGGTTAAATCCACATAAAATAATGAATCTGCTGTTTTTTCTAAGCATACACCTCCAAGAATGTAAAGTTTATTATCTACCATCACACTAACAGCTGCATAACGTGTTATACTAGAGTCAGAAAACACACTAGTAATAATAAATATTACAATAAATATTAAATAAAATTTGCTATCTTTGAAACTCAAACCCATAATTACTATTATTATTTTTTATCATTAAGATATTCTAAATATTTTAAACAAACAGTTAAAAAGAGTTTCAAACTTTGTTTGCAAGAATTAAATGTTTTAATTTATGCATTGCTCTTTGTTGTTGTCAAACAACAACAAAATATTAATATTGTCTGTAATACGAATTATACAACTTTACTACTTGTCGGTGGACCACTAATTAATTATTTTATTTTACACTCTACTATAAAATTCCTGAAATTCATAATAATGATGTGACAATATAGAATTTTATTAAAAAATAATTCTTTACGTTATACACCAAGTAATCCTATTAAATTTATATTGACTTCCTACATTAGCCGTTACTCTAATAACAATTCTCCAAGTTTAACTTTTGGTACTATCAACGCCGTCATCTGCATTAATTAAAGTTTGACTACTGTGTGGATCGTCTATACTCAAATTAAAAATTTGAAATCCACATGTCGGGTTTTAAAAAACCGCTACCATTCAATTCAACTTTAAAAAGGGAGCCGTTATTTAAAATTTCTAATGGACTTCCATTTATTTTATTGGAGTGACGCATTGATGAAAATTTTCTAATATATTATTCCACAAAATGATGACTGTCCATTGATTTGTTTCATCTTGTGTAAATATTTTCATCTTTGCGTAAATATTTCATCAAAAAATTTTTTTTCACGAAACTTAATTGAAAGAAAAAAATTATAAATAATAATAATAATAACAATAATAATAACAATAATACGAAAAAAGAATAACATTATTATAATCATCATCAATTCAACAAATAACATTACAATTGATAACACTAATTCAAAAAAAAAGGAATTTTTTTTCACTTTTTCACAAAGAATAATATTACGGACCCGGACACTTTACCGACAGGACACTTTACCGACAAGACACTTTACCGACAAGGCATCTTACCGACAGGACACTTTACCGACAAGACACTTTACCGACAAGACATTTTACCGACAGGACACTTTACCGACAAGTATTGTGTTAACAATTTGCCAAGGACTGTGTGAAGACCTGGATAACTAGCTAAAAATTTGGTTTTTTACAACAAGTTAAATCAACCGTTAATTAACTAATAACACCACTTATTATCCTTAATTTGCATCAAAAACAAGTTCATAAAAATACAATATAGATACATGTGTAATATATACTTTTTTTTGTCTGACGAAATTGATAAAAATTGCATATTCATGTTATTTTTTTACTAATTATTTTTATACATATTAATATACTATACACAAAAAAATAATTTTTTTAAAAAAATAACAAAAAAAAATTTTAAAATGAAATATTATGGGCAATACCCCGAAGAAACTTTATAGTTGATCTAATGTTACGGTCATTTAATACTGTTTGAATCCGTATTTCACGATCACAATCTTGTGGTTTCTGTGGGAGTCGTGGTGTTCCTTGCAAGACCATTTCTACGTCAAGTTCGACTTTACTTAGATTGTCGGTAAAGTGTCTTGTTGGTAAAGTGGGTGTCTATAAAGTGGGTGTCTATAAAGTGTTCCAGACCCATAATATTATTAATTCAAAAAAAAAAAAGGGAGCTTTTCACAATTATAATAATTATTCAAAAAAAAAAACTTTTTCACCAATCAAAAAGAAAGATTTCTCACTTTTTGATTAATTATAATTATAATAATTATTATTATAATTAAAAATGACTATATATGGAGGCAAAGAAAAGCACTAGTGGACCTTGTATTTTACAATTACAAAAAAAAGTAAATAAAAGTATTTATGGTGCTAAATGTAAAGCTTGTATTAAAAACCTGGAACCTATAATTTCTGTCAAAGTAATTACAAATAAAAAAAAATTGCAGAAATCATTCAAAGCAGAACTTTCAAGTGATGATTTAAATGAATTTTTACAAAAAACAGATGAAGAAAAAGAAGAGAAAAATAATTAACATTGATGATGATGGTAGTGAAATTTCAGGCAACTAAATGTTTATTTTCAATAATTTATTTGATTTATTTTTAATTTGAAATTTTTTTTTTTAATTATATTTTAGAAGTGAATGAATTACAATCTGTATCTGTTGCAAGTTCTTCTAAATCTATTTGTAATAAGTTTCAGGGATTAAAATTGTAAACAATAATTGCCTCCTCAATTTGAAAATAATCCTAAAGATAACACAATACAATTTTGCATACCAAGGAAGTTATCAGAAGGTTCACAGAAGCAATGGAAGAGATTGGTATTAGGAGCAACTATTTCTTGTGGATGGTCATTTAATTGTGAAGCAATGGCAATGTTAAATTTTGCCAATAAAGGATTAAATTTACCAAAAAGAAAAATCTTTAAGTGAAGAATACTTGAGGATGAATCACATATGGTACAAATAAAATTACAAGAAATGGTAATAGAGGAAAGCATTGGTCTAACAGTTTTGTTAAACAATCAATTCTAGGATCATTGATAATCACATCTGAAAAAGTGTAATTTGGAATGCAGTAGATATTTCAGGTGAAAGGTCAATGCTATAAGTCAAATTGAGTCCTGGTTAAATAATAATAAAGAGTTAAAACTTATTTATATTGTCACTGATTCAGCAAGTGGATTTGCATTAACAAGGTTGGTTTATATTTAATTTATATATTTATATTTTGTTTATTCAAAGCATTAATAAATATATTTTTTTAGATCAACTTTAAGAGTGAAATGCAAAAATATAACCTTCCTACCATGTTTTGCACATCAAGTCAATTTAGTAGTAGGTGAATTTTTTAGAGAATCAATAGAATTTGAAAGAGGCTTCAGAGTAGAAATGGCTCCTCAATTAATTGCGGCATATAAACTTGAATTGTGGCTAATTGTGATTTCCATCTTTACTTCAGAGAAGACTAAAAATTATTTCATTTTATCACATTTCATGGGAGAACTATGTAAAAAAATCTCTTTATAAAAAATATATTTCCTTACAGCATCCTGGCAATGCTTGTTGGAATAGTTACCATAGGTGCTTTACTAGCCTTATAAATAGCAAACTATTGTGTGCTTATGAGGTTCTGGGACTGAGATCAAATTTTATACCAATTTGATATACAGTGTGTCATGAAAAAATTGGCAAAGTTGCTTTAATAAAAAAGTATCAAAAATAATGAAATGAAAATTACACCAGAGAATTAAAAGATCTTGGATTATTATATGTAAAAATTTTATAACATATTATTATATAGGCTTTAGAGCAATGATCAGATTAAAATTTTTTTTTCAAAATAAACAATTTTATTTCATTTTTAATTGATAAAGTTTTAGAAAGGAATCATGTGAATAATCTCCAAAACTTAAGCTAAAAATTGATATGATTTTTTTTGTATGATTATTATGTATGATTTTGTGTTAAAACCATTATTAAAAAATCACATGTTAAATTTAAGAGGCAAGTTTAGTGAAGTTTAAAAAAAAAGATGCAGATCAGCTCTACAAAAAAACTGATGATAGTATTTCATGTTGATTTTTTTTATTTAACAAAGTAATTGATGGGCTTTTAAATGAATCTAAATTTATTTAATTATCTTATGTATTTGTTGAGCAATTCAACTTTTTATTTTTGACATTTTTTCTGTGACACACTGTACATTGGTCATTGTATAAAACCATACTGGAAATCACAGTGGAAATAAAAGTAGTTATCAACTGCAAATGAAGTGAGCAATGTCAGCAGAATAAATTGGAGCTATAGATAACAAGGTAGTCATAAAACCAAAATAAAGTTTCTGAATTAATAAACTTTTTGAATTAAATATTTCTAAAAGTAATATAAAATAAAACAAAAATGTACAAATATTGATAAAGCATTAATATGCAATCAAATTTCTTGATGACAGCAGGGACCCTTTGAGGCCAGAAACTTGGAAGGAAGTCAAATATTTATCCATGAGTTTCAAACAATGGAGAACTAAATATTCTAACATTCTGTTGTACATGAAAATGAAATTATATGTGAAATTCAAATTAGCCAATCAGAATTTCATCCCACTCCATAATATTTCAATTACAACAATTCTAACTTTTAATTCCCAGATTAAATTTAAACAAAGGAATTTAAATTACTTGTTCATAACTTGAAGATAATTCTATATGGAAAGTTCAAATAATGTATTTAATTAGAACAAATTAGGATTCAAAGAAATTGGAGAACTAGATGATAGAATCTTTAACATATATAAATAACATTGTAATTTTCTTGACTTCATGTATCAACCAACCAATTAATCAATCATCATAATAATCATTTAATAAATAACAAAATTTAATAAATAACAAACTGTCCTTATCCTTGACCTTGACCTTGTTGTTGTCTTTGAATTTTATAGTTTCATAATCTATCTCTAACAATGACTAATCCCATGCATAATTATTTTCTCTTATTTTACATTTCTATCTACTTTTTTATTATTTTTTATTATTTTTTAGTGAGATGATATTTAATGAATTTTATTTATTAGTTTTGGGAAACATACCTGACTTGAGTAGGGAGTACAGCTAAGAAGGGTACCCACCAAGAAACGTGATCAGGATATAATGTGAAACCTAAAGAAGATATTGTTTAGTATTGTTTAGCAAGGAATCAACAGTGAAAGATAGTTTTGAGAGTAAAGCATAAATATACATTCATGGAAATTGTTGTATATATAAATAAATTGGGAGAAATTGTATTAACATTATTGGTATTAAATAAATAAATAATCATCTTTGATACTCAGATATGATCTCACAACATGCAGGTTAATTCCACATGGTAAAGAGATGCTTATATAAATGATAGGGAAGCCACAATAGAAGAATGGCTATGAAAAAAAAAAAATAGAGCAATTGGATAATTTCTTTAGAGCATTAAATCTCAATAGATTTGAAAATCTACACAAAAGATATAAGAAATTGAAAAACAAAATGGATATAGCTTTTAATGAATCTAATGAAGCATTGAATATTCTCATCAATTATGAGGAAAATAACCCACATTTCTCAGATTTGAACCTCCTTGAGGATGAATATGAAGAGGAATTTGAAAGAGTGATAATTGATGAGGATTATTAAAGGATTGGTGTGAATCTTGAGAAGGAAAACAAGTTAGATTTATCCAATGAAGAATTAGTGCATCAAAATTAGTTATGTTTTGTATTCATTCACATTAGAATAATTAGGATAATTAAGTTTTTCTGAATTAAATTTTATATAGAATTACCCCTATATAAAAGTGTTACATCATTTCTTAATTATATTGATTCCTTTTGATGCATTATTCTTAAATCTGTAAATGGATCAAGAAGACCTGAGCTAAACTTTTAATATTTGGTAGATAAAACGTTTCATTGAAAGTTGTTTTATTTTATCATTGATTGGCCAGATTAATAATCATATGACAAATTATTAAATTAATTAGAATAAATAATATATAATATTATTACTTAAACAATTATCTTGGTGGATTAGGAAGAAGTTGAGAACCTCTGTATTGTTGAAGTTGTTGTTCACTAGGAATGTTTACAACATCATCACTTGGAACTGATCTCCTTTTCTTTCGATATAATTTTATAACTATGAATGTTACTATTGCAATCACCATTATTCCACCTAAAATTGAAATTAATATCACTAATATTTGAACAGTGTTTACTAATGATGTTGTTGATGTTTCTGGTTGTGATGGATATGCTTCTGATGTTGTTGAGGGTGTTGATATTGTTGATATTGTTGATAATGTTGATGTTGTTGATGGTGTTGATGTTGTTAATGGTGGTGTTGATGTTGTTGATGTTGATGATGGTGAGTTTGCCTCAGATGCTGAATAACTTGTTTTCCAAGTAAAATCTTTAATATCAAGTATATAGGTATTTGCACTAGATAATTGTGGATCAGTGAAATTATTTGTAACATTTCCTATATATTTATAATTTTTATTTTGATTAATTAATTTTAGGCTTGAAATAATATAAATTTTTTCCAAAAAAAATATTTTTACCAAAACAAATTAACATTTGATTTCCTATTAAATTGGCTATATGCAACATTAGAGGTGGAGCACGATTAACAGGTGAAAAATTGGGTATAGACCATTGAAAAGGATTTGTAGTTGTATCCAATACCAAAATCTCAGGAAATGGTGTGGTTAGAGAAAGTCCATAACCACCATAAATAATTATCTTTCCATCCTTTGCTATACAATACATATATAATTTTAGTATATAAAATTTTTTTTTAAAAAAAAAAAATTTCTTTAAATTAAAAAAATTAATTACAAAGTACAGCTGAATGACCTTTTCGAGGTTGGATGGCTGGTGGACCATTGGCTATCTAAATTTTCATCCACATATAAGAAAAATAAAATAAACATAAAATTTTTTGCAAATGTTATATTTTAATTGAATAAATATTTACCATAGTTGACCAAATTGAACTATTTGTATCAAAAATTGATATCTATAAAATAAAGAAAGAAATAGTTCAACAATGCATATATTATATGTATATATATAAAAATAATGCATACTTTATACATGTCAGTCATAGCATTATCTCCACCTCCAATAATTACAATTCTACCATCAGGTAATAAAGTTGAAGTATGACCAGAAGTTGGTGGTGGTGGATTATTAGAGAGAACTTGGTGCCAAGTCAGGTCTACTGTATTCAAATCATACATATCATTGAGATATTGAACAGTAGAAGATCCAGTAAATTCATCTGTAAGTCCACCAAAAATATACATTTTTCCATTACCATCCACAACAGCACTACTGTCTCTGCGATTGACAGGAGTAATACCAGTTGTTTTTGGAGCATTCCAAATTTTTGTATTTACATCATATGCATAAAGCAAATTGGTGAAATCAAAATTATTAGTAATTAAATTTCTCATAACTCCACCAAATAAAAAAATTGTCAATTTGTTGGATCCACCAACTGCACCTACAGACCAAGAATTATATACAGGTATTTCATTGCCATCTACCCATGGCACATTTATAGCATTGAAATCACTAGTTAAATCCACATAAAACAATGAATTTGTCATTTCTAATCCTATACTTTGACCTCCAAGAATATAAAGTTTATTGTCTGCTACTACACTAACAGCTACATTACGTGTTGTACTAGAGTCAGAAAACACATTAGTAATAATAAATATTACAATAAATATTAAATAAAATTTGCTATCTTTGAAACTCAAACCCATAATTACTATTATTATTTTTTTATCATTAAGTATATTCTAAATAAACCATTAAAGGAGTTTCAAATTTTTTTTGCAAGAATAAAATTTTAATTTATACATTACTCTTCATTGTCAATATTTTTTTGGTTGTTGTCTGTAATACAAATTATGCAACTTTACCAATTAATTATTTTACTTTACGCCCTAGATGGTAAGAAATACTAATACTAATAGTCAACTATAAAATTTCTGAAATTCATCTGGCTTATATGATTTTATTTTATTAAAAAAGAATTCTTTACAGTGATCCTATTAAATTTATATTTGGCTTCCTACATTACCCGTTATTCCAATATAACAAAGAAATGACGAAGATGTATAAATTACCACCTTACATTCTTCAGGTTTAACCTTTGGTACTGTTGTATGTGAAATTGAAATATTATGGAGTGGGGTGAAATTCTATTGGTTAATTTGAATTCACATAATTTCATTTTCACGTACAACAGTACCATCAACCATCTGCTCTGCATTGATTAAAGTCTTATTATTATGTAATCACTTGATATCGAAAATTTTTGTGTAATCTCATTAAAAACCACAATTACAACAATTTCATTTGTGATCAAGTTTTGTAGTGCTATCAATATTTCATTTATTATGATGTAAGGTATTAAATATTAAATAAGATTATATAATATGATGACAATACTACTATTTCTCTTTATTAATTCGAAGAATTCCATCTTCCCTTCAAAAATCTTTCTCCTTATATTTATTCAGCACGGCCTTTTATAGTTAACAATTTCAGAAGCAGCAATGTGGCAAAGAACCTCGAAAAAACTACAAAATCGCGACGCGTTCGAGAAATAAATTTATTTAAAAAAACACTATGATAACTATTGCAATCTTTACGAGAAAATTTTTTACTTAGTACTTGACTGTTTTTGAATGAATTACAAAAAACATTAAACGAATTCAAAAGTGATTAATTTAGCAATAGTAATAGTAATAATAGTTGGAAAATTTTGAACTTTTCCGCAATCCAATGACATTTTATTTTAAAAAAAGCCATCTGTCAATCTGTATCAGAATATTAATATTAATATTAATATTAATATGTTTTACGGATGTATTGATCATCCACAGATCGCATTGCTATATATTAATATCACTATTCAGAAGAACAAGTTAGCTAATAAAAATAAATAAATATCTGGAAGGAAATGTTATATTTTGGATCCCATGATCACAATCAGTTTTGATACGAGACATGTTTGTTTAATAGTGAGCAGATATAGGTATGTCCCGGACTATACTTGCTGCTCAAACTCAAATGGATAAGCATCAACCCCAAATCCCAATGTCAAAAACGGTACAAATCCAAAAGTCATCCCAAATGCCAATAAAAGCCTCGTTCTAAGAATTATTTACGGCGGTCAAAATTATTTGCGAAATTACGGTAGCCGGATTATTTGCGGAACTACGAGTTTATACTTTCTTGTCGTAATTAATTATGGATTTTTAGGACCATAATTCCATAATAATTACGGAATTACGGTGCCAACCATATTTGCAGCAGCTTTATATAACTAATGATGTATGACGAAATTTTTGGATTTAGTCATTGACGTGACGAAAGTACTGATTAAAGGTAATTTCTCATCAAGGGCCATTTTTGACAATTTGACGAAAGTAAAAATCGAAAATTTTTTGTTTTATAATAAATATATATGGGTATTTGGATATTGGTTAATATGAATTTCACGCGTGTGAATTTCAAATTCACGCACGATAATATAAAAGATACCCTTAATTACATTGAATAAATATTTTGAGTAAAACTGTTTTGAATTGAATCTATAAAGCAACTTAATGATAATATTATAATAATAAACTATTATAATAACAATCATAAACCATTCAAATTACAATTGCTGTACTAACAACTTCCATTTTCTTTTTACATCCAGTAGTAAGTTTGTAAGATAATATTGCTTAAGGCAAGAAGAATTAATTTTAAAAAAATGTCAGATCCACGAAATAAATTATTTGGTAGACCTTCCTCAAATGTGTGGACAAACACAAAAACTTTTATCACATTTGGCAAATCATTGTCCTGAATGTACTCATGAAATTAGAAGAGAATGTCTAAGGCAAATAAACAATGATAAATGATTCTATTTACTGGGCGTTAATAAAAGCATTTGTTTGCTGTGGAATTTCTTTTTCAGATGTGCCGCGCATAGCATGTTACGCATAAGGTTTTAGATATATTTTTTATAGACATTTACTTATTAATAAACATTTCTAAAAAAAAATTAATATGCCATTTACTTTCTTATTATTATGATATTTCCCTCCCTATGATATATATATACACTATGCGCACTATGCTACCATGCGCAATATACGCACTATGCGCGAAAAAAAATCACGATTACTATGAATGGCACATCTCTAGTTGTCAGTAATCTATACTTTATAGATCTTTTTCAACAACTCCATCTGCATATCAAGCACCATTTAGGTATTTTATCTGGAAAATTTCTTGATACAAAAATATGTAATGTTTCTAAATGGAAGTGGAAGTTTGCATAATGACAATTTTAAAAACAGTCAATCATTACTTAGAAAGTGAAGATTATAATTTAGAAGATGAGAACAATGATGTGGAGATTGAAAATAATACAGTCAAACCTTGTCACAGCGGACCTCACCATTGTGGATTATAATTAAATTCTTGTGGATTTTTAAAATTCTTGCTTCACATATAAAAACCCATTGTGGCAAGATTAGTAATCTTGACACAATGGATTTTAAATAAAATTTTCCTATATTGTGAGATCAAAATCCGTATCTCACACAAATCTCTTGGATTTGGTTAAACTACTATTTTGTTTTGTGGCAGTATCCAGCAATGTAATTCTGTGATTACTTTCTTTGCTATAGCACTCAAGTTATTTAAGGTATTTACACTCTTTGGTGTCTTGGCAGCTAATAGCGCTCTAGCTATTACTCTGTGAGAGGGCAAGTGTCTGACTTCCCTTCCGGTAATGTTTTCTCAGCAGTTGCTATGTTT
>CAJVPN010001938.1:0-11080 GCA_910592215.1 Entrophospora candida
ATTTTTTTTTTTAGATTAATAGACTCCCCTTTTAAAGCTGAATTGAATGGTGGTAAGTTTTTTAAAATCCAATGTGTAGATCACATAATATTTCAAAAATTTTAACTTTTGAGTATAGATGATCTGCACTGTAGTCTGTACGCATTGATCAAATAACAAACTTCTTTTTATTTTTTCCTCTCAAAAAATGTCATCAAAAAAATACACGAAAAAAAGAAAAAATGATGATACTCGAGCAAGTGTTTTAAGAATGGTGGTGGTGGTTATCACCCACCACTTGTCGTTACTCTAGTTAGTATAGAAAATGGTATAAGAGTACTTCAATAAATTAATATGATGCATAAAAAAATTTTTTTATCCTTATATTAAATTAATGTTTGCAATACTAAACTATTTTCTACTATCATTCTTTTTGAAAATAGAAGATGAAGAAGATCGTGGCACTGGAAAAGGAAATTTCTATGTTGAAGCAACAATTAGATTTAAAAAATACAAGTAAAAAAAAATTTTTTTCACTCATTTCTGTTTTTTTGCGTGTTGCACCATTCATTCCATTGGCATCCTTTTACAGCGACACACAAATCACCATTGAAACAACCATGTCTTAGTTACACCTATGAAGCTGCAGAGACAAATTGTAAGCGTATTGAACTAATGCCAGCTAAAGACTAGTGCCATAATCAAAAAAGGAAAAAGTATGGTTGCAAAAGGTAATTGCAACCACTTTTTATATGCTGTAAATACAATTACTACCATCCTCATAATTTACGGCACTAGTCTTTAATGCCAACACCTTCAAATTTTTGTAAAGGCTCAACATGAGAAAATTCTACATTTAAAGATCTTATATTGAATTACCGACCATCTTGGCCAAACATTCCAGTTACGTTACATCAACCTGTGTTTACTAGCTCTTGGTAATAATAATGATAATGGTAACAATACAATAAAAAGAAAAAGTAAATTTTTTTTTTAAATTAATTTAATTTAATTAACCAGTGTAAAAAATTGGAGGGGCGGAAGGGCGGGAGCTAACCAAATTTGGTAATTATCAGCATATTTTTGCAAATAATTACCAAATTTGGTTAGCTCCCGCCCCTTCCGCCCCTCCAATTTTTTACACTGTAATTAACAATTTATTTAATTATGAATTAATTTTCAATTTACAAAAATTTTTTTTTTTGATGATATACAGTGACTTCCATAATTATTGCACCACTTGATTTAAAATTATTAAACAGGAATATCTCATTAACTATAGATAATCAATTCATGTATTTAGGCTCATTTAAAATACATTAGTTTTAACTATATTATAATCAAACTTTATTGTAGTTCAATTTGCATTTTTTATGAGCTTATGTGTGCGGAATGTTCACGAATTATCTGCACCATACAAAGGAGGAAGATGATAGCATGAAATTATGGCATGAAACAAACGATGGAATGTTTTGGGCACTTAAAGGCCATAGGGTAGAAAATAGCCAGTTTGGAATTGTTGGGGTACAAGTTGCAGGTTGTAAATTACATTTGAATGTTCTTATCAGAGATTCGGTTGAGGTGCATCATTATTATAATTTGCGGGAATCTGAAATACCGATTAGATATTCAAACAATCCTTCTATTCTAGAGGAATTCATAAATACTTTGCTAATTTTATGGAATATCTTAATAGTTAATATGTCCTTATTATGTACTACACGTCCATGTAGATCAAGTAGAAATTTAGAAGATAGTTTGACTATATCATCTGATATTGAATAAATATATATAGTTTTTTTCAACGGGTATATAAAAAAAAAAGATGCTAATTAATTATTACGCATATCTGACAATTTCCCGCTACATGTTGAGAATATCCAAATCAAGATTATTTACCTCTAAATACCTGCATAGTTCTACATAATCAAAAGTCGCTTTCGTATCTTGCATATTCTTATTTATTATAGTTATGTGATCTTCATCTTTTCTTTGCATGTACTTATCCCAGTTTAAAAATTGCATATACTGCGTAGGATTATTGGTAAATCTACCTTCAGTTTTTCGTCTGTTATTCTTAGATTTTCGAGACATATTTGATATATCTATATTAATATGGATAAATGACTTCAATTTTTATCTTCCATAAATGTATCAATGGTCAAGGAAATAAAAAATATATTATATATAAATGGTTTACCATGGGTTTTTTTCAGATTCTACCATATTACATAATACATTTTTTTTCATTTCGTGCATATAGTATAAAAACATTAGATTCGATTTTTGATTCTGCCCACTCCTATTGTGATAGTCACCATGATCACTGGCATCAAGGAGAAAGCTGTAAAATAAAATGGTTTGGATTTTGTTTGGTATGTTATAAATTAATCATTTCCCCAGATTTTCTGCATCTCTTTAATTTTTATTTGACCAACCGAATTTGTTTTTCAAATGGGGGTAGGGTTGTTGGTGAGTAGGCATGCCACTGACATGACAGGAGATGCCTTTGAGATATACCAGCCAAACTCATAGAAGGGGATCTTTTGTTCAGACTTAGGGTCACATGGATGTTAAGCACAGAAATGTACACTATCAATGTATATTTTTTTCAACAAATAAACATTTAAATAATTAATTGTTAAATATTAATACTTTCTTTTCATAAAAATTACAGCAACCCAGGACTCAAAACTCTGAATTCAGGGAAAATCCAAAACAGCAACCCAGGTTGCAACCTTCTGAGTTGCAGAATTTTCAACCAGTTGCAGGTGCCAACTTTTATGCTAGTGTGACAATAACATGCAAGCAATCATCACACAAATGCCAGCTATCAGTGATCAATGCCCATATGGTGACAACTGAAGATAGGGACGACCAGAAAGATGAAATATTACCAATAGTTAGATTTACTGAAAATAGAAAATTGGTTGTTTGTGAAGCTGAGTGGAGACTAGAAACTGTTGATAATGTTGTATCGGCAAGTAGACAACAAGTAGGTATTTTTGTATTTATATGTGTATAATTTTTTTTGTAATATATATATGTATGTATTTATTATATATTTGATGTAATATTATATTCCCCTTGTATTTTCTTGGGCAATTAGTATTCATAAAAGCCAGGGCCAAACACTGGAAAGGGTCAAAATTGATTTGAAAGAGGTTTTTGAAAAAGGTATTTATATATGTATTCATAATAATGATAATATAACTATTATTATAAATAAATAAAAAAAATTTTTTTTTTGTAAATAGGACAAGCATACGTTGCTTTGTCTCAAGCTAAATCATTGGAATCTTTACGGGTTTTAAACTTCACAAGAGAAAAGATAATGGTTCATGAAAAAGCAAAGAGATTTTATGAGTCATTAACAGATTAACGAATTGAATATTAAATATTTATTTACTTAAAATTTCATTTATATTATTATTGAATTTTTTTTATTAGCAAATTAGTAATTTTTTATTTTTTTTTTTTTAATGTATATATTAAAACTATTATTTGACAATTAAAAATATTCTTTTACACAAAAACAAAAGATTATTATTATTATTATTTTAACGATGCAGTTATTATACAAATATTTGATTCTATTTAACATGTACCCCCGTAATAATTTATATTTGTTTAGGTCGACTGTTCATCGCCTGTTCCTTCCAATTAGTCTGATTATTGATTTCAATATTCAGTTTAAGCTTCGCACTAATTTTCTTTAGGAACAAACTGACAAAATGTCGGTACTACTACTACCACTACAAAAGTCTCTCCAGTTGTTACCATATTTTATACCATTCAATATCCAACTACACCATAATTCTCCACCATTATTATTGTTATTATTATAATTATTTTTATGGTATTGTTATTATTGTTGTCCTTGTTACTGTATTTATTCTTTTTAATTTTATTATCTTTTTCTTCTACAAAAGATTATTATTGTTATTATTACAGTATATTAATAATATCATGTGACACAATAATAATTCACAAATGCCAAGGTTGACTATGTAGTTGTGTACTTTATTATGTTAATTCTAAAATAAAAATCTGTTTACTGTTTAGAAATAAATAAATAATAATAACCACTCTTAATTAAATTCAATTAAAACTTTGAATATATTTGTAAAACTAAAGCTAATATACACATATATAAGAACGGTTGATGTTTTTTATGCAAGATATTGATATTTCCTTATTTGTGTTTCTTTGGCCAAGTTTGACAAGGTTTTTTATAACAAACTGAACACAGATTTTCCATCCAAACTTAACTTAACGTTAAATTAATTTTATTCCGTGTACACATAATTTATGATATAACGTTACACTCCTCTTGCTGAACTGACGAAAATAAGCGTGGCGAAATAGGATTTCTACACTTTAAGGAATTTGAAGAATGTGACGAAAATGACGAAAATGACAAATCAAGAATAAAATAAATCGATGTCAAATTCTAATTCATCGATTCCTTTTCAATTGTCGTGAATTATAGCCACGACAATTAGCAGTTAAATTATTCCACATAATGGTGGATTTTTTCATAACGAGATTTATTTATATTATAAACATTCTTAATGTTCATTGAACACAATTAAGAGAAAGTTCACTGTAACGAGCAGAATTTATTATACACCGAATCTACGGGCACACAGGAAAGCCGTATTTACTTATCGCAAAACTTTAAAATTATAATGCAACCACATGACAATGTCTAATTTGACTTTTTTAGCAACTTGAAGTATTTACATTCCTCCGAGTAAAACAGTAAAAAAAAAAAAAACAAAATCTATTTACCAAGTTAGCCTCTCTCTATTCAAAGACGATATGTTGATATCACATAACATATAATTTAAAACAATGGTTTCGTTTTATATATATATATATTTATTTTTTTTTGAGAACTAAAAAAATTCTTTAAATTAAAAATGGATTTCAAAACCGGCCAAGAATTCAATTATGTGTACTAACACGTAACACTCAATTAATTATTTAGTGTACAAATAAATAAATAATTTTATTTTTTTATTAATATTAAATGATTTTACATTGCTATTTTTTTCAAAAAAATTATTCTTTCTTCCACCAAAGAAAATCAATGTCGCGAATCGTCCTATCACCAAATAGGAAAGTCTTTGTACTCAAAACCTACAACGAAATGTATGGTTATATATTCTCAAGCATACCATCCAGAGATGCACGAAAAGGTGCATTTATCTCACTAATATCTAAATGCACAGAGCTCACCGAAGATGAGAAAGCATATTGTAAAGAAAAATTCATCCAAAACTTTGAATCAAACAATGCACTCTATAAATGTGGTAGACCATTCACATGTAAAAAATGTAACTTCATCAGGTATTCGGAGAGGTATTGTGAGATGTGCATTAGGAACCATCTGGAAAGTTTGTTTGACAGTTGGACCTCTGGTAATGAGGAAGTAGACAAATTTATACAAAATTGTCAATTGATTTCTTCTTTACCAAGAAATATCATGGAATGGATCCCTTATGATCAGTTTGAAGATGTCGAATATATGACAGAAGGTGGATTCAGTGTGATTTATACAGCCACCTGGACACATGGGTGTATTGAAGATTGGGATGAAGAGAAAAATGAATTCATTTATTTTCGTAATCAAAAAGTAATCTTAAAGTGTTTGCTTAATACAGAACATCCAAGTAAAAAGTTTTTTGAAGAGGTAATAAATAAATATTATCATGTTAACAATATGCAGTGTGTAACAAAAATAATCGGAAAGCAATGATTTTTTCTTTGTTTTCTAGTATATGTATTAAATTATATATAAAATGGTTCATTAACATGAATATAATTTTTAAAAGCAATAATTTTAAGCTAGAAAGAAACTAACATGATTTCCTTTAAAAGTGTTCTTTGGTTATTCAACAATATTCGTATTCAACCAACAAAATTTTTTGGAATTTTGTTAAATAAGGTATGGAGTAATAGATGCTAAAAAATCCTTGCGAATTAAAATGGTTATACTATGTAATTTAATTTTTAATGAACCAAAAAATTAACTTTGTAACTTAACATTGAAGGCAATCAAAAAAAATTTTTTTTTTCATATAAAATTAATATCAATAAAACCTTCGATTCCTGGCTTTTATCATTTTCATGCAACCATTTTTAAGAAACAAAAAAAACGGCTTTTTTGTTACACACTGTATTGTAATCAATTTATTATAACTTATTTTCTTGTGTTTAATTTTTTTTTATTAGGCAATGAATTATAGTAAACTTCAATCAGAAATGATTGCCGAGTGTTATGGCATAACAAGGTGTTCAAAATCAGGAAATTACATGATGGTCATAAATTATCTTTTAGATGGAAATCTACGAGACTATTTAGAAAAGAACCATCTCAGCTTGACATTAAAAGATCGAATCACCATTTTCTACAACTTGATAGATTCGCTGGATGATATTCATGAGAAAGACTTAGTCCACTGTGATCTACACAGTGGAAATATATTGATGCAACAATCAGGTGCCTGTTACATTACTGACCTTGGCCTGTGTGGACCAACTAATGAGGAGACACACAATGGTATCTATGGAATAATGCCATATATTGCACCAGAAATATTAAATGGCAAACCAAAAAACAAAGAGTCAGACATATATGCTATTGGGATGTTAATGTGGGAGATATTTTCTGGACATCCACCATTTGATGATAGAGCACATGATATTGATCTGGTCATGGATATATGTCGTGGGCATAGACCACCCCCTTTGCCACAGATGCCAGAAAGTTATGTTGAATTGATGCAACGATGTTGGTGCCAGAATCCTATTGAACGGCCAAATATTAAACAGCTTCTGATAGAAGGTAAAGAGATATTCAAGTGTGTTTATGAAAGTGAGGAATTGTTGAATGTAAGTTTTAGAAGTGGTAATGGGTATGATAGTAGTCCAAGTAGTGATGTAAGTAGTGATGAGGGAGGTGATGATAATGATAAAATAGTTAAAAAATTTTTTAAAAAATTCTTCAAGAAAGTTCCTAAAAGGAAAAAGTCCTCAACTAGTATTAATAGTATTAAAAGTAATAGTAGTAACAAAAGTAGCAATTGCAGTATTTATAGTAATAATAGTAATGACGGTGACGGTAAATTCAGTAGTAAATATAGCAGTAATACCAGTTACAATAGTAGTGGTAGTAGTCGAAGCACACAACAAAAATATGTATCACATAAACTTGCACTTCATAAAAGCACGAGATTAAACAAACATATTCCTGAGAATGTGAGTGATTTTACTTTGCAATATAATTTTGAGATCAGAACAAGTCTTGAAGAACATGTTAGGCAACTTCATCCTGGTAAGAATACCAATGAAAATAAGATTGTCTTGGAAGAATATCAAGGTATCTATTGATTATTATTTTTTTTTTTAAATAAAAAATATATATCAAATATCAAATTAATTACAAATTTCTATATATTATTAAAAAAAAAGACAGCAAAATACGCATAGAAATAACTAGTGAACTTGACAATGCCTTTAAGTTGTAAATATGTACATTATTTTCTTAGAAATTATTTAATTATTATATATAATCCTATTCAGAGTTGGCAAATTCATGCTCATTTCAAAAAATTATGTTATTTAATATTTGAGCAATGGAAACAATGGAGTAATTTGGAGCTTCATTGCTTCAGTGCTACCAATCCTGAAACCTATTAATTGTCATTATCAATCATATAACCAAATTTTAAATAAATTATATATATTACCAAATTTTATCTCTTAGTATTAGTATAGTAATAGTATACCATGGGTTTCGATTTAACTACTGGAAAATTTATCAATTATTATTAAGCTGAGCTTTTTGGATTTATAATAAAATCCATTAGACACTAAAACTAAATAATGATGACTCATAAATCCATCAACCCGATATTCTCTTTTTAATTTTGATGCATTTACAGTTCTTAAATTTTTTAAGGTTTCTGGGAAATACTTTGGGCAAAAATTAATTTTTTATAGCCCAAACTATTTTTATTAATAGCCAAAATCAACAAATTTATTCAAGTTAAAATAGGTTGATTTATATGTACATATAGACTTTTCATGTTCATTCTTATAAAAAATATTGAAAAGCCCAAACTATTGCCAAAGTTACTTTCTTTTCAAAAATAGTTTGAGCCAGAAATCTTAGTTCAAGTGCGTTTCCAAACCATTTATAGCTTCTCTATATACAAAACCTTTTAAAGTCAGAAGCTTTTATTACTTATAGTAATAATTGGCCAGCTTCAAAATACTAAACAAAAAATTTTTATATGACTCAAGCTTCAAAACTTATTGGCTCGTTTTTTCTTGAACTAAAACTTGCTGATCCTTAGTATCCACATATTAAGTATCAATTAGTATCAGTGTCCATAATATGGAGTCATTGTTGGAAGGAAATAATAACATAATATTTTAAATTTCTACTTTAAATTTTACTAAATAAATATTTGAGTTTCTGGCTATCTTTTGGAAAAGAAATTTTGATTTAATACAACATTTATATGTAAATTTTTATGTAGAACATTTCTGGCTTATAAACCATATCCACTTTGTATAATAAAAATTTGAGTTATTTTCAAAACACGCATGCAAGTCAAGGACAGGCAGCTTTTATTATGTAGCAAATGGAAATAATAATGATGAAAATTCAAAGTTCTGAAGAAATTAATTATGGCGGTGAAAAAATTAGTAATATTAATAGAAGGGAGGGTTGAAAATAACATTGATTTATATGAAAGTAATGATGAAAGTTCAGATGATGATGGTGATATTGAAATAAATGAAGATAAAAGAAAAAAATACCAAAGAAAAAATTTACATTAAGGAAGAGGATTAAAAAAAATTATAAAGATTAAAAAGTTTAAAAAATAAAAAACAATAGCAGTAAAAGTTTAAAAAAATAATAAAATAATAGCAATTAAATTACAGTCAGACTCCTATACAATCACAACATCAGGAATGCGAATTAGTGGTGATTATAACTGAATGTGACTATATAGGATTTCTCCTATATAATCACTTACTATATAATTTTAAAAATTTGGTCTTGTCTACAACAAAAAGTATTATGATGGGTTGTAGATGAAGCATCTAGCCATTTTTCTTTACTGATGACCTATCAATATTCAATGAAATTTTCCACTAAAATAATTTGCAATTTTTTGATGAGTTTTCTGAATGTTTTCTTGGTAATATATACAAATTTCTCTTTTCAATTGCTCACTAATAGCTGTCCATTTTTGTTTTTTTTTTTTGGTTGAGACATGATAATGATGATGACAGTAATGATAATGACAACAATAATGGTAATGATAATGGTAATGGTAATTACAATGTCCAATGGTAACAATTTATTAAAATTCAAAAATTTTCAATTAGCCAATAATATTTACAGTCACATGAATTGGTGATTATATATGATGAAATTTATATGTTGTAATATGTTATGGAACTGTCAAATATTGGTGATAGTGATTACAATATGAAAGTGACTATATATGATTAAATTTTAATATAAAAAAAATCGGGAATAAAAAATATGTGACTATATAGGAGTTGTGACTATATTAGATGTGACTATATAGAAGTCTGACTGTAGAATAAATTTTTAAAATTTTAAATTCATCTAAAAAAATTCTTGAAATAAAATCAACTGATAATTTTGACATAAAAAATAGTGTAAAATAGTTCAGAAAATAAAAATAATTTGTGTTTTGGTATAAAATTAGTTTCAGTAAGAGTTTTGGTAAGAATTTAGGTTTCGGTTAGTGTTTTGGTTTTGGTGATTTTTTGTGTTTTGGTATAAAATTAGTTTCAGTATGGGCTTTGGTAAGAGTTTAGGTTTCAGGTAAGGGTTTAGAATTTTAAAAACTCCCTAAACTAATTTAGGGAGGTTCTGGTTTCGGGTTTTCCCTAAAATCAGAGTTTAGGGTCACACTATACTTGCAATACACCATTTAACAAGAATTAAAAGCTATAAAAAAGGAAATACTCTATAGTTGGCTTGGTCTAAAGACCTCCTAAATTTTGGGCAAATTTTAAAAGTATAGAAGTCATTTTCTGTCCTACCTTTTAAAAAAATTGCTCTATTAGTTGATAGAATATGTCTTTAGTTTTAATTTAATAACGAGATATTCTCAAAAAAATTAATTATTTGTTGTAGAGTTCTATTCTTTTTTAGAACATGTACTTTACTATGCTCGCGAGGAATTTAAGCTCTACGATCATTACTAAATTGGGAAAGATCGTCTATAATCATTTCCATAAAAGAAAATGATCAGTAACACAGGATTCAAAACATCCTTCGTGAATTGATTTTACAATATAAATAAAGACATATACATATTTATATGATTTATCAGATAATTAGATAATATAAGCATATGACATCAGTCGTCACCATCATATTGATGGTGTTGATACTCTTCCGCATAAAAATTTTCTATTTTGAATGATAAAACACAAAAATCGTAATTGGTAGTTGACTATTGTTCAAAAAAAAGTTTAGTCGATTCCAACCTCTATAAAATAAATCTGTCGCCTTCTGTCCATTAATGATATATTTATTATTTATTTATTAATTCAGAAACATTAACTTAATATTAAGCAAGCTATACATTTAAACAATATACATGAATTGATTTATGAAATAATTAAATTCAGAGATGATGATAATTAATCATTTTTAATCATTTTTTTAATCTTAATTTATTAATTTAATCCATATTGCATCTATTTTCGTAATACCTTTTATTTTTATTTTCATTTTATTAATTATTTGTATAACGTTGTAATTTATTTAACTTATTTAAGAATCATCTTGGGATATCCAAATAAATAAAATAATAAATATTTGATTTTAAAACTTTTATCTTCTTTAAACAAAATTATCCGCTATCCAAAATCAATTCATTGATAACCTATTCATTCTGATCCACGCAAAACAAAAATAATTGTTATCACCCATTAAAACACACTCTCTGTAAACGTTTAAATAATTATCACTTAATTATTTAAACAATGTTAATGAACAGGTAATTTAATTGTTGTTAAATTAAAAGTTATCTTT
>CAJVPN010001939.1:0-11073 GCA_910592215.1 Entrophospora candida
CTATACGCACTATACGTAAAGTATCGTATAGTGTCGTATAGTGTTCAACTATACGCTATTTGCCCATCTCTAACCTTACCACAAATAATGTTAAATGATTATGAAACATGTTCGCAAAAGGTCAAGTGTACGTTGTAATGAGCTGAACCACTTTGCTGGATAAGTTGCAAATCCTGGGCTTTGACTATCCCAACTAAAAGCTTCTAAAGCAGCCTTAGAAGATTATGAAGTTGTTAACAGCAGCAATGAATTGCAATTGTTGCAATTGTTATAAGTAATAATAGTCGCTTGTTCCCTTTCCTCCTTTGATGATCGTTTAAAAAAAAGAACATGTATTTCTTTAACATTAAACAATAAATAATCCTAATAATTGATAAATACAATTTAATCCACTCATTTTATATCATCACAAATACAATAATATTAGATTGCTCTTTAGGTCTAACAACCTTATTTAATATTAAATCACTCATTTTAACAAGTTGGGTTATAGCCACCAACAACTTCGTCTGCTTCTTTAAGTTCTACAACAGCTATAGTTTGTTGAATATTATAGTAAATACTACCCTGGAAAATCTATATTGAGTCACTCGAAGTATTTTTTTTTCCTTAAATATTACTGCCCTAGAAAGTTTATCTTGAGTCTCTTGAAAAATTTATTTAAAATTAAATATTTCATTTTAAATTTAATAATTTTCCTTTTCTCACTCTTAGTCACTTTTGAAGTAGTAGCCTTGGTTGCCAATGTATCCTAACCAAGATAACATTGAAAAAGTTCTTCTTTACAATAATAAGGCTTAATTGTATATCCATTAAGCATGGTGGACATTCATTTGTCCCACATAATCATACAGAAAAAATTTATTTAATTTGTTGAAATGTGTACAATGCATTTTTAAGATTGATCAAGATCTAAACCCTCCTTTTAAATTAATTCTTCAGACTCCTCCAAATTAATATTATCTTCATTATCTATAGTATTTCATTCTTCTCTTCATCTTCTTCACCTAATATGGATGTATTATCATTACATAATTTTTTATGCCATTCAAGACAATGTTGACATTTAAACTTTAGATTTTGATAATTCCTTCCCATTTGTGTGGAATCTCCCCTTCCTGTTCAAGTGCCATTGACCTCATTAATATTGTTTTTTCAAATTGGATAAATACATGAATAACTTCTATCCATTTAACTTAGATTGTCATTGTTGAAGTCAAATTTGATTTGCAAAGAAAATCAATATTAGAATTTAAAAACAAACATCCTTATTTTTTGCACTTAATATGAATGTGTAAAGCATTTACTAGAGCCTTTCTTTTTGGATAGTTTAATCTACCATGCTGGAAGGAATCATTCATGTTCTTGACCCCGTCATTGGAAAAACGTTGTATGATTTGGTCCTGAAGTGTATGACAATTGGATGAGTCTTTTTTTATTAGTTTGTTAACTATATATATGAATCTATTTTAATGCTGATATTGCTATTGTTACCGGAATTAGATTTGGACGCTCTTTTGGCCGAATTTAACTAATTCCGAAATTCTTTTTTTTAGCCCCTTTTAATCCCTATTTCTTGATCATTAAATGATCCAACCTTTATTTCACTAACCCTTCGTCATTGTTTTTTAAAGTTTTCCCTTCTCTTATTAGTTCCAAGTTTTATTTAATTATCCTTATTCTTTCCCCATTCCTTACTGGTTTCTTAATATTCTTCCAGTTTATCTAAAAGAACTATCTAGCTATATAGTAGTTGGCGACTTGCGATTGGTATGTTTATATGATATTTATAATCTCAAGAACAGTTCTTGCTTTAATGATTTCTCAGTTATCAAAATCATTTCTTCATAAGTTTTGATAGAAAAAGTTAAAATTAATTTATAACAACACAATAGATAGATAAATAAATCTATTTTCAGAAAAATAAAAGTTTGTATAACAACAATAGCAATAGTATAATTTATCATCATTAACAAAAGAAACCTTGGTCGATTGAATTAATGCGAGCTGAAAAAAACAAGCAAATGAGAAATTCAACATTATAAAAAATACAAACAATCTCAAGCATTTGAAATATTTGGTTAGAACTCTTATAATTTTTTTTTACTCTCTTGTATTGAAAAACAAGTCCTTACATAGTGGGATGTCGTGGATATCCATTTCACGTCCCGCTATTAAATTAAATTTCTATACGCGCATAATATTTGTGTCCTTATTCAAATATTAAAAAGTCGAAATAATATTCACATTAATATTAATATTAATTTATAGATTCGAATACGGGAATACCACCAAAGTAAATTTAAAGAATGGTCTTAGTACACGTGACAAACAAAACGAAACAAAAAATCCGAATCTGATTTGTATTTATTATTAATTTATATCAACGCTGTGACAGTTTCTGGAGAGAATATACAACAAGCCTAAACCCTACTCTAAACCTAAACTAAGAGCTTCAGTTACGACATCATAAACCATTTCGTCTTCGGTCAAATAACCGATAATAGCTAATTCGGCAAAATTAATTACGAATTAATTAATTTATTGCATCATAAGAATAGCTTCTCTATGGAAAATAACATACGGAAAATAATACTATTACATTATATAAACTTTTCCGAAAACTATGTGTATATTATTAAAGGATTATTCCTCATAAATAAATATCATAAAATATACGGAATTTCTGCACATAATAATAATAATAATAATAATAATAATAATAATAATAATAATAATAATACGTGTTAGTACCATCTAAAAAGGATTCCCATCAACTAAAATTTATCAAATTCTTAGCCGACTTACATCAGCAGTTTTTTTTTCCCAAATAATTGCATGTTAATTAGTGTAAATACTGGTATTAATAAATTGTTTCAAATTCCTTTATAATCCAATCATTGTCATTGGTATTTTTCGTGTTTACAAGTCTCTCTTCAAACCCTAGAAATTTAACCATCATTGGAAATCATCAAGAATAAAATCCCCTCGGAAAATATATCATCATCACTGCCATGGGGAAACATTATTTATAATGAAAAATATGTATTTTACAAAGGTTGCCTTTAATTTTTGTGGAATAACATTTTGAAGGGAATACAATATTCGATGTAATCGTCATTATTATATGAAATCATAATTATTCAACACGCAGCAAAGAACCAAGCGTGATCATGATATTATCATGAATAATTAACCATAGCATTAAGGCATTGTTATCATTAATCTCAAATTTGAATAAAAGCGCGCCGAAGAAAAATAAAATCTTTTTCCTTTATAAAAACGCGTATTTGTGTAAAGATTGGTTTTGACATTTTTATGTTCATAAATCTTAAACAAATCGTATTTAAAGAAAAAATTATTATAAAGTATCGAGATAAATATTTATTTACTATTACAAAATATACATTGAAAATACAAACATATCCAAGAAAGAAAAGTCAATGGATTAGCCTTTATTATTATATATATATTAATATGCGAGTATGTGGTATATAAACTCTCAATTAGATTTTTTATAAATTTTCAGGGTAAACTCGCGCGTTATCATTTAACATTATTATTGCAATTTTGCACAAGTCAAAAAGGTTTATTCCTGAATTTGTTGTATATTAATATTAATACATTAACTATATATGATTAAAAAAAAAAAATAATAAAATCTACAATATTTACTATTACATTTATAATTAAATCAAATAAATAAATAAATCTAAAAAGTCTTGGATATATAAAAGAAAAGATTTATAATTAACAAATTGAAAACATTCTATATAAAAAAATATAAATATATTATAGTAATGTTTAAAAATATTCCATAGTGGACTTGTAATTATAAGGAGGAGCCATATTGGAATAATCATAGTTGTAATTTAGATGCTGAGGATTTTTATTATTTGCTGGTTCTGATGATGACAAATAAGATTCTTTATCATTATTATTATTGTCATTATTACTATCATTATTATTATCATTATTATTATCATTGTTACTATTATCATCATCATCATCATCATCATCATCATCATCATCATCATCATTATTTTGTTTGGTTATTAATGTTGTGGATTTTGGTGGCGTAGGAGAATGTGATGATGTAGATGTCAATGAAGATCTAGGTAGTAGTGACGGTGGAGGACTAATTGATCTAATTGATAGTGGTGGTGATTCAGGTCTTAATGTGGGAGAAGAAGCTTTTGAAGCTAATAGAGTATTTGTCCTTGGTTGTCGTTGTGTTGGAAAAGTAGAAAAATGAGATGGTGAAGAAGGCGGTAGAGGAGGAGGTCTTGGAGCCATTTTTCTAGCTTCATCAAGTGGCATAGTTATTATATTATTTGATGATATTACTGGTACTGTGAAATAAAAAATAAAAATATTAATATATGCAAGAATTTACATTCAGGGAGTTGTAAATCATTTTACAAAAAGAAGCAATTATAAATAAATACCTTTAACATCTCTTGATATGGTTGCTTTCATAATAGCTTTCATCCATTCTTTTATTGATTGCTGGTCATCATGGGCAAAATAATGAGTTCTATTTGTATCATGTACTAACTTAAATCCGTACTTTCCATATAAAAGGTTCTCATCTGGTATTACGCGATAGTTTGTTAGATTTATATGACCTTTGACTATAACTGAATTCAAATTCTAAAAAAAAAAAAAGCTAGCAAATTAGTAATGTAGTGAAATTAAGAAATAAATAAATGATTAACTAATTAACGAATCAAATAAGTTACCTTGTCAGTTTTCAGATAGTAAAGATTAGCATCTTTCAATATACATAATCTTGATTTCCAAACTTTGTATTTGTTACCTTGCTTCTTTAACCATCCTTCATGATCAGGTACACCAATAGAATCAAGAACATCTTCGTCTATTTCACTATCACTATTATTATCATATTTACTATTATTACCATATTCCAAAATATAATTATAATTATCATATTCATTATAATAATCTTTATAATCATTACTATTAAATTTGTCGTGTCTTGGTGAATTTGGTTGACTAATAGAAACACCACCAACAAATAAAGCAGATTTCTTTGGTTTATTATTATTATTGAAATTTGGCAAATACTTGAATGATTTCTTTTCATTATTATTACCGTTGTTATTATTAATATCCGATGATATAAGACGAGATCGAGACAATTTACTATTATTACTATTACTTTTATTTTTATTGTTATTATTATCATCAGAAGAATCTAAATAATCTTTCTCATCTTTAAACTCCCAACCACCTGTAGATATTGTACGTGGTTTGTCTATTTTCTTTTGTGGTGAAAACATACTAAGCGATTTTTGCGCTTTCTTATTATTATTTGATTTTGTTAATTGACTCATTTTTGAAAAAATCGATCTTTGTGATTTATTATTCTTTTCATCATTATTCTAAACAAATAAAATCAATCATAAATGTATAAAGCATTAATATTAATGGAAAAAAAAAAGTTAATACTACTACACATCCCAAAAATTTTATTTACCTCTTTATTTGAAAATTTGGATTCAGATTTTTGTAAAGTTGCTTGATGAGAGTATGAAGCTTTCTTAGTATCATTTGAGAACTTAACGGCCGTAGAGGATCTTTGCGACATATTTTGGAATCCTTCATGAGTGATATTAGTATCATTGTTGTCGGGATATTTTGATAAAGAAGGATTTGATATTGAATATTTCCGATTTCCAAGTTTACGGGATGATAGTTTTTGATCAACAAAAATTTGCTAAAACACAAACAAAAATAGAAAATAGAAGATTAACAAATGTAATAAATAATAATAATCAAAATATTAATAATTAATAGTAGTCCTAAATAAATATAAACCTCTTCATATTCAGAGCTATCATCCTTCTCATCTTCTTTATTTTTATCATTTATTGAAAATTCGGATTTCAGTGCAGTAATAGCATTCATTATATGAACACGTTTACCAAATGATGCAATATTCAATTCCTTTAGCATATCTGTATTTAAATCAAGAAGTATGTCTCCAGTAATATCGTTGTCTAAACATACGTGAATACAAGTTTGTGTAAAATAAATAATTAGAAATTTGAGTCTAAAAATCTTTTTTTTTTTTTGGAAAAAAAACCCCATATTTAGAAAGTTTAAGAAATTTACCACGAAAATTTTTTTGCGTTACTGAGTCAAACCCTTTTTCATGTAACCATGAACAAACCTTTTCTACATTCCACATAGTGGGATGGCTTTTTAATTTTTCATTATTATAAGTTGATATTGTTGTTGTTTTTGTTGTTGCTAATGCTAATATATTAATTTTATTATTATTATTATTGTCATCAATTTGTTGTTGTTGAAATGATTGAAGTTGATTCTGTGAATAAATAGAACTAGTTCCTTTAGTAGATGATGATAAATGACTACTAAAGCTAGAGGCTGATGATGAAGAAGTATTTTGTGATAGTTTTTTATTATTATTATTATAGTTGTAGTTATTATTATAGTTATTATCAGAATTATATGATAAAAATTGTGATTCGTCATTTGATCGATTATTATTTCTTGATTGAAATAATAACAATTGTTCATCTTTTTCCCCTTTTATTCCACCTCCAGTTTCTGACACTTTTTCTATTAAATTGTTTAAGCTTGTTTCATCTGATTTTGATTGAATATCATCAATCATTCCATCAATGGAATGATAATTGTATTGATTTGCAAGAGGAATTCTATAGTTATTAAAATTTATACTATCACGTTTACTGTTACGATTACTATTGTTACTTTTATTGTTGTTGTTGGTTAATTTATTATGTCGATGAAATTTAGGTGATGGTGGTAAAGGTTTTGAATAACTTGTGTAATTCATAGGAAATAATCCTATTTCTCCACGAACATTCTTTCCCTAATAAAAAATATTAAATATCATCACGTGATACATTAGAAATTGTATAAATGCTATTTAATTATATATAATTGTTACCAACTCTAAAGGATTCTAAAGAATTCTTTTCATCAATTAAATAAATTCTTTTACCTGCCACCATCCATCACCATACATTTCATCCTTTTCAAAAACCAAAATAGGTTCACCATATTCAAAACTAATCTCATCTCCTTTTTCAGCTGAAAATGAGTGAATTGCGTATACCGTTTCTAATGCCATATTATAATGATTATGTTTTTTAGAAAAATAAAAGTTATTAAGAATTTTGTAAAGAAGGGTTTTTTTTCGAGAAAAATATAAATCGGGTGAATGTGTGTGTATACAAATAATAAGATAACTTCTTTTTTTTAGAAATAAATTTGTCTTTGTTCTCCTTTAATGGAGAAAAACCATTTTTTTCAGTTTAATTGATTAATAAATGCACAAACAAACAAAATAAAATATGTTATCAAATGACGATATTTTAATACAACAAGTATAATTTGGAAAGTAGGAGAAAAAAAAAAAGAAGATAAAACGTTACTAATATTAAAAAATATATATAAAATAATGATTTACATTTTTTAAGGCTATATATTCTTACTGGCTGTATTTTTTTTCTTTTACTAAACCCGAGATATTAATATATTAATAATTAAATATGCAATATTATATAAATAATTTTTTTTTAATCCCATAAATTGATAACAGTTTTAGTGTTGTGGAAGTATTCTTTATGATCTAAGAACAGAAAATAATAGGGTCGGATTATTATATTTATAGATTTGTAAAACCAAAATATTGATCGATTTTGACACGCATAACATTAATGTTAAAACAGCTGTTCTAATTAAAGAATAATTATTTATCACTATTAACTTGTTAAAGGCTATTATTATTATTGCTAACTAATTAAAGATTATTTGAGTAATTGTGTGAGAAAAAGAATCTGTTTGATTTATAATATTTATAATACAAAGTCTTGTTTAAACTTTGTAATAAAAAAAAGTTTTTCCGACGTTTTACAAATCATTTTGTGGTTACACTAACTTTTTCAGGCAGAGAAAGATGGATCGAGAAAAAAGACACAAAAAGTATATAATAATAAATATGCAATGAGTCATTTTAAGAGATACAAAATTTTATTAACTATCTGTGAGTAACATATTTTGTTGATGTTCATAATGAGTCCATTTTCTCTTATCATATAGTTGTTAACCTTATCGGAAATCTCATTCACTCAATTAAAATATCCTTGCATGAAATTGAATTCATTAACCCTAAATTCAGTTGTGAATGGTTTTGTATTGTTATTAAAAATTTTAAAATTTATAATTTCTCATTGAAATACTCTGCTTCCCCTTCTCTCTTTTAATGATTTGTATCGAATGTATTATAAATAAATTCAGAGCAAAAATAAATAATATCATTTCCTTCTCTTAAAGCAACTGTTTTATTCTCAAAACCTCCAGACAACGTGCTAACTATCTACCTATCTATCTATCTGCATTAATTGAAAGAAGTATTTTACAATACAATATATAAAATGCATATGCTAATACTAATTTAAGCAAAATTTGCCGTCATAGATAATAATAATGAAATTGTCCATTCAAAATTTATATATAAACTTTTTATAATATATAAAATTACAACTATATTAACATAAAATTTTTTTTGCGCTTTTTTATATTAAAAAACATTCATGACTCTCATATCTTCTCTATTAGTAATAAATTAAATTGTTCAAATATTTTTTAAACAGGAATATGGAAACTTCAATATTGAAGCGCCTCATTTCTTATATGCATCTTAAGGGTCTAGAATAAATGTCGTTGGCGAAATGTTATCAGAGTTTAGAACTATGTCAAGTTAGGTCAAATGACTAGTAAAAAAAATCATGGCTAAAGTAAAAACTTATTAGTTGACAATTTATCAAAAATCATTCAATTGTCCTTTGTCATTACAACAATTATTAGCATTTATTAGCATTATTTAGTTTGACAAAAAATCCACTCGAATTAGCCAATAATTATAGTTAATTGTTGACACGTGATTTTTTTAAAAAAATATGTGCATCAACACCAGTTTTGTAGTATCCGTAGTGTTCCAAGGACTTATAATAACATCAATATAATGTATTTGATGGATTACAGGTTTTTCAATTAATCGGTAAAATAAGTAACACAATTTAAATACTTAATTATGAATCTTTATTAATAATGAATTATGTATGGATTTAATTATTACAACAATCAATCTTCGATTTTAACCAATTAAAATTTTCAAAATTCAAAGTTCTAAATTTTATTTGTCAAATCCAAGAGTTCTGGAAGACCTCCCGATATTGTTTGAGCATATTTTAATAAAGATATCCTGGCAAGTATGATTCCGCCTGTATATTGTAATGATAATGAAACAAGAGCATTTAGCGAATAGATTGAAATAAAACAATTTTATCTTACAGGTTCTCTGACAACTACTAATTCTTCAAATGTTATTGGAACAAGGATTTTGTCTAATAATAATCAAAATCAAAAGGATCGAATGATTCTTATCAAACCTTTTGATTAAATATTTTTTCAAAAGGTTTGAATTTTATTGAATGATTTTCGTTCTTTGAATCTGGTAAATAAAGATTTCGAGTTCTAGGATTATTATTATTTAGAGACAAGCTATATATAAACAAAAAAGTTATTTACATATATATTATGATTTTAAATTTTGATTTCGAAAGCATGTGATTTTTCGAGGTTTCTAATTAATCGTTTTTTCGCCACAACTAATTTGAGGGTCATTATTTAATATACCTTTTTTATGATTTAATCGTTTTTCGATTTTTTTTTTTTCGCCCAAAACAAATTTTTGAAAAGAAAAAAAATAAAAATAAAAATAAAAATGAATTCAATATTTGAAAAATATTTTAATGAAAATGAAAGATTATTGAGTACAGAAGATTTTTATGATGTAAAAATATATGTTGGTGTAGAACCAAACACTAAAGAAGTTCATGCACATGCATCTATTATATCAGCTCATTGTCCATTTTTTAACAATGCATTAAGCAATGCAACAAAAGAAAATGGATACTATATTATTAACAAAGTTAATATTGGTGAAAAATATCTTAATGCTATTCTCAAGTAAGTTTAAATAAATTTATTTATTATCTAATAATGGTATTAATAACCTGTTTAATAATTTATTTATTTTGTAAGGTTTTTGTATACATGTAAATTTGAATTTGAAAATTATTCTGGAGCTGAAGCATTAGAACTATTAATTACAGCAGGCCAACTTGGGATTGAAACACTTTATGAATATATGATGAAATACTTTGTTGAAAATTATGAAGATTATATAGAAGAAAATCCAGTTAAAATTTTACAATTGATTTATGCTAATGAAGATTTTAAGGAATTGAAAAATATTTATTTGGAAAAATTTTGTGATTATAGTGTAAAATTATTTGAGTCAAATGAATTTGAATCATTAGAAGAACCAATTCTATTGGAAATTCTCAAAAGAGAAGATTTTTCTGTTGATGAGATGATTATCTGGGAAAACATTCTTAAATGGGGATTAGCAAAACATCCAGAAATCAACAATATCAATGTTGAAAATTGGTCACCACAAAATTTTGTTGATTTAGGCAGCACATTGAAAAAATTGATTCCTTTAATAAGATTTCAGGATATTTCTAAAGAGGATTTGTTTGATAACATTGAACCATATCAAATGCTTTTGCCTAAACCTTTATGGAAAAACCTTTTACAACCTTATTTATTTCCTGATAGACAACAAACAATAAATTTATTGCCATCAAGATATACTAAACTTGAATCATTAATAATCAATCAAAAACTCATTTTGCTTTTTGCAAGTTGGATTGATAGAAAAAGTCCACCATATAGTTCATTCAGAGAAGTCAAATATAAATTCAAGCTTCTATATTGTAGTAGCAGAGATGGTTTAAATGCTGATACATTCCATCAAAAATGTGATAATATCAACAAAACTCTTGTAGTTGGCAAAATACAAAATTCAGAAAAAATAGTTGGTGGTTATAATCCACTTGATTGGAATGGATGGGGATATAAAAATACAACTGAAAGTTTTATATTTAATATAAGTAACAGAAATGATGTCAATACTGCTCAATTTAGTTA
>CAJVPN010001940.1:0-11063 GCA_910592215.1 Entrophospora candida
ATACTATATTAATTTTTTTATTTATTATAAACATTTTATTTTTATCAATTTGGAACTAAATTTCCTTCCCTCCGATAATATTTTTCAAATTTGCGTAACGATCTTCAAGCCAATAAAATTTAATTTTTGCGTGATATCTGGAGGGGAGATCGTCACATAATTTAGCCAATGAAATCAAATGTCCACTATGCTAGGCTCTTGTGCATTCATTTCCGTTGTAAAAATACTATTAATAAGTGAAGTTACGAATTCAACACGTACTATATGTTTTGTTTAATTAAGAAAGCTAAATGACAAGTCTTCAAGTTAACCTTAATAACTATCGAATTATATAAAAAATGGTTCTTCTATATATGTATATTATCTTTAGTTTTACCAATTTCTAATTGGGTAGAAAAGGTTACGATTGACACATTTATTTAAAAAGGGGAAAAAAATAAGAATATCATTATTATGACATAATTTCATAAAAACGAGCAATGTCTAGATTCCCCAATACTAGGATTGAAACTAATAACTTGAACAATAATCGAAATGAAGAAGTAAAGAAAAGAAATCTTAAAGATAATTTTTCATTTAACAATGACATTTTAAAATTAACAAGTGCTGATTCCAGTAAACCTCAAAGATTACACAATTTTCAGGAAGGGTCTGTTGAAAATAATTTACCAGTATACACTACAACTACAACCAACAATACCAATTTAGATTTTTTAATAGAGGCGAGTATAACTGTTGAAAATAATAATAATGTTGATAACAGTTGTTGTTGTTCAAAGAGTGAATCAGGTTTAGAATACTGGAATAGACAGAGAGAGTTATGGACTCGTGAAAATTCAGATGGTTCAGGGCCTTTCAGTAATAAAAATAATCCAGCTTTGGTTAATTTTACGCCAAAAAATTACAATAAAATATATGATTCATTGATTTATGGAAAGAAAAAATTGTCAAAACCTATTCCTTTGCCATATGTGGTAATGAATAAATTTATAATGCTATTTTTATTTTGTTTTTCTCCATAAATTAATTTTTCTTCTTTTAAGATCAAAGTATTAGTTAGCGGATGGAAAAGAGATGGAATTTGGCCTAGTGACCAGCCATCACCAACTTCAAGCACAAACGCCCAAGTGCCACTTTAGCATGATATGTTTAACATACA
Source organism: Entrophospora candida (assembly GCA_910592215.1). Classification (NCBI taxonomy): domain Eukaryota; kingdom Fungi; phylum Glomeromycota; class Glomeromycetes; order Entrophosporales; family Entrophosporaceae; genus Entrophospora; species Entrophospora candida. Next base: position 1,160 of record CAJVPN010001940.1, read on the forward strand.
CTGTATATTTTATATAAATAATATATTAATATTTAACAACTTTTTCCCTAATAAAAAATCATCATTTATTATTTATTATTATTATGTTCAAATAAAAAAGAAATTTTGTACAACATAAAAAAAATGAGTTTTGCTGAAACACAATTAAAAAAATATGGCTGGACCCGAGGTCAAGGATTGGGAAAGAATTCGAATGGAATAAAAAATCCTATAATAATTTCAAATAAAAAGAATACTCGAGGGGTACAGTTTTATTTTAACAGTTTAATAATAGAGATGATAATAATAATAAATGTATGTCTATTTATTTAAAAAAAAAGCTTGGATTGACAGAAGATTGGTCATTCGAATGGTGGACTCAAGTTTATAATAAATCATTGGATAATATAGAAGTTTCTAAAAGCTTGGATGGAGTAATTAAATATATATTCATATGTTGTATATGTATACACTTGTTATTAACATTATTTTCATTAGGAAATAAGGATGACTAAAACGATTAAAAATCCTGAAATTCCAAGAAATAAAATGGGAATTATTAGTACAGTTGAATCACATTATTCAAATATAAACAATGAAAAAAAGCCACATTCTAATTTTCTATATAATAATTTTGTTAAAGGTTCTACTTTGGATATAAAAAAGTAAAGTGTTTTCTTTTTTTAATAATAATAATAATAATAATGTAATATAATAATTAACTTTTATCAATATTGATATTTATAAATCTAGTGAAGTAGAATCAAGATCCAAAGATTTTTTAAATAGTAAAAACAAATCATCAAAAAAAAAAACATCAGAAAAAAAAGCATCGAAAAAATTAAAAAGAAATAATAATTATTATTAAGTGTCAAAGTCGATATGATAAATTTAAAATAGCCCATTTTGTATTATCATTCTATATCTAATGTGTGTAAAGAGAAGTATTTGAAATATTAGATATTAGATAGCTAAACACCAATAACTAAAAATTTTGCTGATTGAGAAGGCATTTTCATATGTATGATAAGGAAGGATATAATAATAATAATAATATAAATAATAGGAGAGAAAGCTCGTTTTTTATAATATATGTGATAATAATTAATCGTAAAAGTATCCAAACGAAGTTTTAAAAATGTCACATAATATAAAATTTATATCATTAGTATTAGATAATTTGGGTCTCACTGTTCAATTTCTTCTATCAATATACGCCACTTCAACCGATTCTCATTTTGTTGTTTTGTTAATGAGGGCAACTCTGAAATGAATTGCAAATTTGTAATAAATCGTATTTTTTGATGTACAAAATCACTTTGAATTTTTTTTATTAAGAACCGCGCCTAAAAATTTTTGATCCTTCAATGACTTTGGGCAACCACTTATCTTTGAAATATTAAGTGTCTGCGATTTTAATTAGGAGAACTACCACCACCTACCTATTATTGGACTTAAAAAGTTTTCTTATTCAGTTTCAGTTTATTTTTAATTAAAAATTTGAACTACAAGCTATTAAATTTTTATTAAATTTTACTATATATAAAATTTAAAATTGAGAAATACAAAATTATTAAAAAATAGATTATAAAACAATGAAAATTTCTGTGTAAACTTGTCAAAATCTAAGCTATCTAATGATATAAATTTTATTATTATGTGGCATTTTGTGTGATTATTAAAAACTTCATTTGAATACCTTTGGAGGGTAATGTATATGTATAATTTTTTTATAATAAAAACAATGTCTTTGAATTTATTCTTTACTTTCCATTATATTAAAAGTTTATTCGGCTGTTTCTTCGCCGGCATATTCTTCACCACCTTCTTCATATTCACCATCATCACCGTCTTCTTCAGCTTGAAAATAAAGCAAATCAAATTATAAATTATAATTAATAGAAATAAATAATAACGACTTATCCCAACAACAACAACAACAATAATAAATAAGATTATTACTTGCAGCCTCTTGATATTGTTGATATTCAGCAACCAAATCATTCATGTTAGATTCAGCCTCAGTGAATTCCATTTCATCCATACCTTCACCAGTGTACCAATGTAAGAAAGCTTTTCTCCTAAACATAGCAGTGAATTGTGTATTAATGCGTTTGAAGAGTTCCTGAATTGCTGTACTGTTTCCAACGAAAGTTCCAGACATTGTAAGACCAATTGGAGGAATATCACAAACAGCTGTTTTAACACTAGATGGGATCCATTCCACAAAATATGAACTATTCTTGGTTTGAATTGTGTGCATTTGTTGTTCAACTTCTTTAGTTGAGATTTTACCACGAAATATAGTAGCTACTGCCAAGTATCTGCCATGACGTGGATCTGAAGCAGCCATCATATTACGTGCATCAAACATCTGAGCTGTTAATTCAGCTACTGTGAGAGCACGAAAACCTTGTGAACCACGAGAAGTCAATGGAGCGAATCCGACCATAAAGAAATGTAAACGTGGGAAGGGTACTGAAAGAATATGTACATATGTATTGATTTCTTTAATTATTATCACAATGAAATAATTATGATAATAAAACATAATATATATCAAACCACTTACCCATATTTACAGCAAGTTTTCTTAAATCACTGTTTAATTGTCCAGGAAATCGTAAGCAAGTAGTAATACCACTCATGACAGCAGATACAAGATGATTAAGATCACCATAAGATGGATTTGTTAATTTAAGTGTCCGAAAGCATATATCATATAAAGCCTCATTGTCAATACAGAAAGTTTCATCGCTATTTTCTACTAATTGATGTACTGAAAGCACAGCATTATAAGGCTCCACAACAGTGTCAGATACTTTTGGTGACGGGACCACAGAGAATGTACATAACATACGATCTGGATATTCCTCACGAATTTTAGACAAAAGTAAAGAACCAAGGCCAGAACCGGTTCCACCTCCAAGAGAATGAGTTACTTGAAAACCCTGAAGACAATCTGTAGATTCGGATTCTTTTCGAAGAACATCCAAGATAGAATCAATAAGTTCAGCACCTTCAGTATAATATCCTTTGGCCCAATTATTACCAGCACCAGATTGACCAAATACAAAATTATCTGGTCTAAAAAGATGACCATATGGACTAGATCGAATGGAGTCCATTGTAACAGGTTCCAAATCAATAAGGATGGCTCTATAAAAGAATGTATATAATATATTATTATTTAATAAAATGAGGATAAGATTATGTATTGTAGTGAAAACCAAAACATCAAGCATGGTAATAAACATTATAATAATAACACCAACCTAGGTACATATTTTCCGCCCATAGCTTCATTATAGTATACATTGATACGTTCAAGTTGCAAGTCACTATCGCCATGATAAGAGCCTGAAGGGTCAAGTCCATGTTCAGCAGAAATTGCTTCCCAGAACTTTTGGCCGATCTAAGAAAATAAATAAAAGAAAGATAATAAATTACCAAATTTAATAAAACGACGCGTTTTTGTTATTATAAATAAGTAATAGCTTGGCTTTGTTGAAACCCTTGGGACAGATTTTAAATTATTATTTTTTTATTTAATAAAAAAAAGAAAAAAAGTTCAACAATAAATGTACTTACTTGATTACCACATTGACCTTCACATAAAAAAAAATACGGGAAAACAAAAGCCCGGATTGTAGGGCAATAACAAGTTATTAATAAGTCCAACGTTTAGTTTAGATTTTTTTGCTAAATGTTTATAATTAATAGATATATTAAATTAAACCTACCAGTTTGAAGGTGAATAATTTCTCTCATTCTTTAATTTATTTAATTTAATTGAGGAAAAAAGAAAAAAATTATGTTTATTTTTTTTTATAGTATTGAGGAAAGATTATGTTGTAAATTGTTTTGAAAGAGTGAAATAATGTAGTAAACTAAAAAGGAATTTTGAACTTGATAAAAAAGGGCAAAAGGATGAAGGAGGAAGGTCATCTAAATAAACTAGTAAATTTCTACGCCAAGGGTAGAAATACGCGAGTTCCCTCTGGGGAGATACTTTCCGCATAACAAAAGGACAAATCAATTGCCAGCTTCTCACAATCCAATAATATTAATTTATTTTATAAGTTATTATTGGTGATTTTTTTAATTTAATTCTGGAAAATTTGTGTCATCTATCTATTTATATATTTGAATTTTTACAGGTTATTTTTAATTTTTTAGACTCGGTTTATTCTAATAAAATGAACGGAGGGATTATTTCTATTTGAACTTGAACTTTTACCCTTAACCAGTAACCGGTTAATTCAAAATCCTCATTGGTCAAAGGATTTTTTACAGGTAGAAAAAAGTCAAAGCATTAATTTTATTGCAACGCGTATATCTTCTGATATAATTTTTTTTTTTTGGAGAAAAAAAATCAACAAGTCTTTATATTCCAATGTATGTATCATCGTTCATACATCAATTATGATTTGTCTAATAGTAAACATCACATCAATCCATTTATCTCAACCATCATACAAAAATGATCAGAATTAAATTTAAAGTTTGGAATTGAAGTTCCAATTTCTTCTTCTTTTGGCATCTTCAATAATTTTGTGAATTTTATTCTATTATCATCATTATCATTATCAAGAATATAAAAGATGTAATCTAAAGTTCCTTTAAAATATAATCCATAACTTGTATACTTGGGTTCTGAATGCTTAACATTTTCTGGATCAACATATTTGTAATATTCTCCGTAAATTGATATACATCTAGGTAACTTGGAAAATGTCGAAAGAAGTGTAGGTGTTGTCATCAATGATGTATTTGGTGTTGATTTTGTTGCTTGATCCTTGTTTGTTTCTCCTATTTTTTGGTTTTCATCTTCACCAAACGCTCTCATGGAAGTTTCTAATTGAGTTATTTTCTCTTTTGATAACAATCTTTTTACAATCAATTGATAAATTGGATCTTCTGGTGAGGTATTAAAATCTATATGTAAATATTTATGGTTTATATTAGTAACATTAATATAAGTGTATATATATGTATTAATTTTTATGTTTTAATTACCTCCTGCTAAAAATGCTGGAAATCCGACTTCCTCTTTAAATTTTAATATATTTTCAATTAAAATCAATGCTTGTCTAGCACGTTCATACATACTTTCAGGTCTCCAATAAAGGTGTGTTGTTCCTATAAGGATCCCTTTCCTTACATTATTGTTATCGTTGTTGTTGTTGTTGATGTTGTTGTGTTCAATAGCAAGAATTATACCAATGCAGTTTGTAGGCATTGTTGGAATTCCATGTTTGTCATATTCAATTACAACTGATTTAACTTTTGAAAATTTCAACTTTTTCCATATTATGCAACAACCTTAAAAATCTCAAATTAATAATATCTAATTTAATTAATTAATCGATATGTTTATTTATTTATTTTTACCGTTTCCTTTTTTATATCCTTTAGAAAACAAAGTTTCATATCCAACATGTTCAAATTTGTCTTTAAAAGTATCGTTATAATTGAGTTCATCCATCTCCTGAAAACACCCTATATCTGGTGAATAATATAAAATTTCTTGTATAAGTCGTGGATGTCGATGTTTCCATTTCAATGCCTCTCCACTATCTGGAAAAAGTTTACGCTTACAAAGTGATTGTGCCAAAAGCTATACACATCAGTCAGTAAGGTTGGTTCGAATATAAAAACTTATAAACTTTCAAAAATAAGACTATACAGACATTATAAGTCATTAGAGTGATAATACCATTCTCACTCTCACTATTAACATTCGAAAGGTTTAACATTGATCTTAAAATTGGTTCCGAGTAATTTTTTTGTAGTCGTTTACTTTCCACATTACATGTAGTATTATGAGCTGTTTGTTTCTTTAGTTGGTTTTTTTCTTTTTTTGTCAACTTTTGTTGCCGTTTTTTATCTTGACCAAGTTCTGAATTTTCCCCTTTATTATCCACCATCACATAACATGTAATATATATAATACGTATATTAATATAATTGATTGATGTTCTATTTTTCATGTAACACGAAACTATTTTAATTAAACAATAAATAAATAAATTCCAAAACCTCTTCAAAAAATTTTTTTAAAAAAAATTATATATACACATATACATATACACACTTAAAAATCAAAAAGCAATGGATGGCGCCTTAAATAATCGAAGGCGTTCTGAACATAATATCAATTATATACAGTCAGCTGGAAAAAGAAATAATACTGAGAATGCTGACTATGTTGGAATTACTATAAGCGATGATTTTTCTCAAAAACAATTACCTCCGTTGCCTGTTATTAACAATTCACCACATTCACAGCAACAGCAACAACAAAACGGTCTACGATATAATTTTTTTAATACTTATCATACACAACGTCCTTTACAGCAGCAGCAATCAAACCAACAGCAAATTTTGCAGCAACAATCCCACAATCAACAACCAATACTAGTACAACAATCAAACCTACAACAACAAATACTGATGCAAAATCAACCCTCTACAAATCAATTACCACAATCAATAAAGACTTCCTATCAACAAACTTATTTAAATTCTCCTTCTAATTCTTCACCTAATAAACCTTCCACTACTTCCTACTCTTCTAACAATAATAATAAATCTTCCTACCAATTACATTCCTCGACACATAATGATTACGCTTCAAAAGCTGATTTTCGAGATTCCTTATTTCTCCGTGTTCGTTCTAAATCCGATTTACAGTCTCAGCCTGCATTCCGCGAAATAAGTACTGTGAAAAGCATTGTTAATGTATGTGATTTTATTCAAAATATAGCTACTACTACTATTATTATTATTAATATATTAAATTTTATTATTAATGAATTGGGCTAAAAATATATAAAATGGGGATTTTAATAAACACACAGCCACTAAAATCATTAACTGTCAATCTAACAACAACGTATCAAAATATCAATCCTAATTTTCGGTATGAGCTCTCCTATAATCCACGAAGAGTTTTAACAAAGCCTTCAAAAGGTGTCAAAAATGATGGTTACGATAATGAGGACAGTGATTATATTTTATATGTGAATGATATATTAGGGAGCGAAGAGGGTCAAAAGTAGAAAAAAGTCTTAATTATTTTTTAATTTTTATTTGTTATTACTTCTCATGTCTAATTTTGCTTTTTTTGATACTTTAGGTATCTCATATTAGATATTCTTGGTCAAGGGACATTTGGTCAAGTTGTAAAATGTCAAAATCTTAAAACAAAAGAAATTGTAGCTGTTAAGGTTGTGAAAAACAAACCTGCATACTTTAATCAAAGTATGATGGAAGTGACTATATTGGAGTTGGTAATGTATAAAAATTGCATGTTAAATTGCGATACCTGATTTTTTTTGTTTATGGAATATTTTATTAAAATTTTTGATATTTGACAAAATAAATAATATTCAAGAAAGACATTTTTTTTACTTTTTATTTAGCTAAATCAAACTTGGGATATTAAGGATCAACATCATATTCTACGACTTTTGGATACTTTCATTCATCATCGTCATCTTTGCCTTGTATTTGAGCTATTATCTGTTAACCTCTACGAACTTATTAAACAAAATCAATTTCGTGGCTTAAGCACAAACCTTGTTAGATTATTTACTGCACAATTATTGGATGCGTTGACTGTGCTGAATGAAGCACGAATAATTCATTGTGACTTGAAGCCTGAAAATGTATTGTTGAAAAAGTGTGTGAATGCCTCATGGGTCATATTAATTGGATATAATGGTTTATTTCTATAATGTTTTTATCTATTACCATAATTTACGCGCAAAAAAATATTTAGTTCCGATTATTCTTCATTTATTTATTTCTTTTTACAACAATAATCAAATAAAATATCTATTAGTCTGGAATCTCCTACTATCAAAGTCATCGATTTTGGTTCTGCATGTCATGAACGGCAAACTGTTTACACATATATTCAATCAAGATTTTATCGAAGTCCTGAAGTATTATTAGGTTTACCGTAAGTATTAACTATTTATTTTATATTAAAATTTATGTATAATGACTTTTCTTTTTTGTGAAAACAAATTAAAACTAATAAATGTATACATACAATAGATATTCTTCTTCAATAGATATGTGGTCTTTGGGTTGCATCGCTGCTGAGTTATTTCTAGGATTACCATTATTTCCTGGCAGTTCAGAATATAATCAAGTATCTCGAATAGTAGAGATGTTAGGAGTTCCACCACCATATATGATCGAAGTTGGTAAAACAGCTCATGGATATTTTGAACGTCATATAAATGAACATGGCCAAAAGAAATATCGTTTAAAATCTATGGAACAATATATGCAAGAACATGGTTGTGTGGAACAAGTTTCAAAAAGGTATTTTTCAGCAACAACTTTACCAGAAATCATTAAATCTTATCCAATTTTAAGAAAAGGATTATCTCAAAAAGATGTCGAAAAAGGTAATATTCTTTTTATATCTCCCTATCTTTTTTTAAATACTCGTTCATGTTGAAATTGTTAATTAAGTTTATAAAAATCTCCTTACCAAAAGAAATGCAAAATAGATTGGCTTTCATTGATTTTGTTCAAGGACTGTTAAACTTGAATCCAATTGAGCGTTGGTCACCTCAACAAGCTAAGCTACACCCATTTATTACAGGAGAAAAATTAACCGGTAAATTCACTCCTCCTATGCAACTTAAATCTCCAAATAAAGTTTGTGCCTCTTCTACACAATCACCAAATTCTCAATCTACCACCAATACACACTTAACATCGTTATCTACAAATTCACAATATAAAACATCAAATTGTTCTCCAACAAAAGTATTAAATAAAAACCCAGTAATTATAACTCATGACATCCCTACTGTAACAATTTCATCCAACTCCATTGCTACACCCATATCTTCTGCTCAAATACTATCAACACAACAGTCTTCCAATATATCAACGTTAACACCTAAATCAGGTTTAGGATCACTGAGACCTCGTGCAAGTACAATTGGAAATATTCAAGTTCCGCCACAAATACAGAGAGCTGCAGCTCTTGTATCACCAGGTAACACGGGAACAATGCCCATAGAAAAACTTAGACCTCCTAAGGAAAAAGATCCAAGACGTTTGCCACAACATTATCCACATTTACAGTCAACAACACAAGGACAAGAGCAACAACAATCAGATATCACGCAATTATCGGTGGTGGTTGATGGAGAAGATAGAAGGGCATATTAATGAGCATATATTGTGTCATTTGAACAGTATGATATGCTAATTTGGTGTAGAACAGTGAAATTTAAGTGTCATACAATTATGCAAGTTTTATATTTATATGAATTTGTAAGAAAAATTTTTTTATATTTAATAATAAAATTTTATCTGGAATCTTGAATTAAAGTTTTTTCAGTATAAATTTCTAAATGTACACAATTTATATACGTACTCGGAATGAAATACTGTCATATTAAACAAATACTCATCCAGTTTTCTTTAAAAAAGATAGAGTTGAACATCTATTCTTTACATTAGAATTTTAGCACCTCATTTGAACTTAACAAGTGACAAAATTAATTACCAACTACTTCGTTAAACCTCAGATTCCCATTAGATCTTTCCAATATTGAAGAAGTATTGTCGTATATATATATTGGCTGGTATTAATGGTTTGTGTAGTAGGTGTACGGTTCTTGAGAAGGGTGATAAAGTGGGTTGAGAAGTTGAGAGCAAACTTGATGCAATAGTTGCTGAATGAGAATCAACAAGGCTTTATAGTGTAGCCACATTTAAATGAAATACACGATAGGTTAATACATTCAAAAGCACCATATATTTTGACACTAGTGATATTTCCGTTGATAATTCTGGATCGTGCGTGCAAGAACAGGAGAGACCGTCCTATATAAGGAATGGATTTTCACAATTGATTTCAATTTTTTTTATACAGTTTAAAATACTT
>CAJVPN010001941.1:0-11054 GCA_910592215.1 Entrophospora candida
ACATTATCAAGATCATGTGGTAAACACATGATTTTAAGCTACTTTGATAGGGTGTAACCCCCTTAATGAGTCTCATTTGAGATTCGGATTCAAACACTATCTCAGACAATAGAACTTTTTACATCAAAGTATTTATATAAAAATTTATATTTCTTGAATCAAAATATTGTAATTATTTATCTATATCATTAAAAAACAATTATCGTTCATATTACAAAAAAATCTCAGTATAACAATAAATTCAGATATCTGGAATTTGACATACATCTCTGGATATGTGAAAAATCAATTATACAGATACAAGTTCTAATTGTAAGATTTGGGCCCTTTTCAATTTTTCATTAAATTATCAAGCAAATTTCACAAATAATAGAAACCTTACCTTGTTACTTCAATTTGCTTGGTAATATTTGATCTAATGCTGGTAATATTCTGTCGCTACACTTTCCACCAAAAGAATAGCTCAATCCCAAATCCCAAATCCCAACCCTGAAATACTGTGAAACTCGGAACATTTGTCAATATACCAAATTGATTTTGCTCATTATTTATTGTGAAAAAACAAATACGACAACACTAGGATATTTTAGCTGGTAAAAAGAGTACAAATTTTGTAGTTTATACACAAGACACATTCCAAATTCGTACCTAACGTGTCATTTATGAAATTTAAGGGATTGGGATTTAGGATTTGGGATTGGGACTTGGTCTTTTGAGTTTGGGCGGCAAGTATATCTAGTTCTGTATAAAGGTCTCCTGTTCCACATGCAATCCCTTTTAATTTAATATACTTCCATTAACTCCTGGATTGCTTCATCCTTCTAAAAAAATATTCTAGATTTTTACAACATGTGCAATTGATTGAAATAGCCTTCCCCAACATTCACTATCAGTTGAATGACAATAAACATCCAGATTTTTACATTGGTGTGAAAGTCTGATAGGAATAGTTCACTACAGTCTGCCCTTGTTTCAACGAAGTGGCTGGACATATAAGAAAATTTTATTCAACGTTCATTGAAACAAGGTCACTAATCGCGTTTCAACGAATTTTTATATGTTTTCATAATGTGTAACAATGTTTTTAAAAATTCGTTGTATCAAAAATTTAATTATACTTCGTTGAAACAAGGTTTGTTGAAACAAAGGTTCACTGTATATAGATTTTGTAGAATCACAGATTTAATATTTGAAAGTAGGACATTTTTTAAATATTTAATTGTATAACTACTAGTTGATAAAATTTCCAGATTTTCAAGCACTGGTAATAATTTATTGTGTATATAGCTTGAATAATAAATTATTGATTGTGAATGAGTGAAAATTGCTTTTTTGAAATTATCTGATAAAGCTCCTTTAGCAAGCGATGAATAAATGGTTAAATGTTTTATTTGAATTTGTGTTTTAATTAGTTGAGTCAGACAGACTATGATAATCAAATCCATTATCAAAATTTAATAATGATTGAATATTTTCACAAATATTTGCTATTTATCATACATGTTAGCCAAAATTGGTTTTGCATTTGCCAAATATTTTGGCTAAATTCTGGCTTTTCCATATTCTCTATATTAATTATCATAAAAAAAACTACCCAGAATTTTGACTATTGAATCAAGGAATTCAAATAATTTTGGATACAATTTTGGCCACTATTAAAATTAATTTCAGTTATTATGAAAAGTTATTTTGGCATTTACTAATAGACTTATGTAATTTACCAATAAATTCATAATTATCAGTAAGTTTATAATCTAATTCATTAAGATTTTGAAAGATATTATTAAAACTATGATAATTATTTAACTGATGAAGATCTATGTCAGAAGTACCAAACCCTCTGATATTTGTTGAATGATCCAAGGTCAATTTACTAATTATTTTGTAAAATATTTAAATAAAGTCCAGTGCAAAATCTAGCATAATTATATAATGGTAGTTTGTCTAACAATTTAAACCCTTGTTTCTTGTTAAGAAATCCTTATCTTCTTCCAATAAACAATTAATTATTATTTTGGTGCTGTTTTAGAATATTAATATTATGCCATTATTTATTGACAAGAATGAAAGAATATAAATCATCATCATTGTATTTAAATATTTTAATTAGGAGTTCAGATGGTAATGCTCCAGAAAAAATCAGAGGTTGAAACATCTTTCCATTTATTATGACAATAAACACAAGTAATCTAAAAAAAAACAATTAACAATTAATCAATATTCATATATGTTGTTAATTTCGATTATATAAATATTCATACCTCACCACTGCTATATTTTGAAGCTTTCCATTGATCAAAAAAACTTCATGAACATATTTCCACAATAATTTTTACACCAGACAAGTTTTTCAGGTTCCAACAATGGGTTGTAACTGATTATAGACCTTTACTGTATAAGTATCATAATCAAAATATTTATTGTTATTAGCACTACAAGAATAATTGTAAACATACCAGATGGGATAATCACCCTCGATTGGTTGACAAGATCTTATATTACTATTGGCAGTATCACTTCTAGAGCTATTCATGTTTGCATATTGACCATGAACTCTTTGATTTGCCTAACAATAATTAAATGAATGAATGAGTACAAGCAAATAGGGTACATTAAATAAAATATTGGATAAAATGATAAATTTATTTACTTACCAAGACAGCTGGTTTGAAACAGCATTTTGGAAAGATTATTGGTTAATAATGCTTTTTAATAGATGTAGTTACTATCAGAATTGACTCTAAGAAAGGACAAGAAAAAAATGAAATGAATAATATTATTATTATTGTTATTAGCTTACAACATGTTTACAAAGATCTCTTAGTATTAAAAAAATAAGGAATTTTTAATTTACCTTTGTAAAATCATGAAATCATGATATTATAAACCTTTTCATTTTAAGTAAATAATCATAGATGGATGAATGTTCAATTAATTAATCAATTATAAACAATTAATCAATAATGTTTGCATTTTCAATAGACTCTGATATTACAAACATGTGGTGTAGTTCACTAACTTCAGTCAGATCCATCAATCAAGAACATTTTTTGTGAGATTGCACATTCAATCTGTTTTTTTTCTTTTTTGCTTTCTATATATATAATAATCATGAATATTGTTAACATTTATGGTTTAATGTTTTACCACTGAACATTTAGGACGAAGCTTTGCAACTCATTTTTCCTAATAATTAAGTAAATAAAACCGAAAATTTATAATAGCTATATAATAGCCTGTAAAAACAATCATTTTAATACTTATTCATAATATTCCTTTTGTATTGTTTCTCTATTTCTTGTATTTTTTATTTTTTAATTTCTTTAACATTAAAAGAAAGACCTAATTTTTTAAAAACAGAAAAAAATTTTTTTTATATTCTATAATGGATGAAAAAGCAAATGTGGATATTAATTAAACAGGAGTGTTAGGAGGTATCTTAGCGCAAAAAGGAGAAGATATAATTTGTTTCAAGCTCGGGAGATTGCAATTTAGAGTGGGGCTAGGGACTTTGAATTTCAATTGAAATTGCATTTGTGATTTTTTCTTTTCAAGGGGCCTGCGTTACATTCCATATAAATTATTTCTTTGAAATCTATTAAATTAAATTTTTTCCTTGCCGTATTAATAATTGATTCTTAATATAAACATTACAACATCAAAAAATAATATATAACCGCTCTATTCCACATGATCTTTGCCAATAATAATAAAGATACACTTTTTTTAGATGATTGTGTTTTTAATAAATGATCAGTCACAGGCCTCAATTAGAAATATCAGTCTTTTATATCGTGTGATGTTGTACAATTACATAAAAAGCAATTTTTTTTTCCCATTTAATAAAGTTATTAATCAACTTAGAAGAAACAGATGATTATATGTTTTATTGATGTATTTCCCCAATGACAGAGAATGCAATAATTGGTTTGAATGAAAAGAAAGTCTCGTGCCGTTTCACAGAACTTTCCATCATCAGATTCTTCCTTGGTTCCAACCCCCCTTTCCTAGCTCCCGTATAAAAGGGATATTAATTACTATTGATATTACTATCCACTATTATTTATTTATTCATTTGAAACAAAAAAAAGTTTTTTAAAAAAATGATTGCACAGAACCGGTTGAAACTAGTTTTGAAACCCTTAACTCTCTATTCAAAAATATTGGTATTATTCTCTCGTGTATTTCTTTTTATTCAGCCATTTGAATAATCCGCTTTCCAAATGAGTCAATGATAAATGAAGATGAAAAAAGTTATAAATGATCAATGGATGAGCAGAGTTGAATGTCAATTTTAATAATGAAAAAAATATTTTTCGCCACCAAACTGTTTATAGTTACCGTTAAAGCGGCACCTATTTATGATGAAAGTTTTCGGGAAAATGCCTTGCTTGACTTACTTGACACCTTGTTATCACTATTTTTGCCTTTATTTATTTATCTTTCCTTCTCCAAAGATTTAAAGGCCACATACTTTGCATTAGTTGCAAGGCTTGTTACAAGAATTTTCGCGCATTTATATACAGCGTTTATCCCAATTTTTTCTCTTTTGGCTCTCAAGAGCAAGATCGAGCCTGATGCTAGTTGGAAAGTGGCCATTATATGCTATGTTGTTTTAAATTTTGTACTCGGGGTAGTAGATTTTATATATATGGAAACTTATTTTAAACCAAAGAAACAGAAAAAAAAAGGAAACGATAGGTATTAGTATAAATATTTATAAAAATACAAATTTCGTTTTCAATTTTATAAAAATTCATTAAATGTAAATTTTTTATTTTAGTAATAAGCGAATAAAGTTTTTATTGCCCGGATATATAATTTTCAAAACCTGCTTAGTTTTGGCTTTTCTAAGTAACAATCGTGATCAAATCACGAACGAAATGTTGTCGTGGATCATCGTTATTTCAATAATATCGTTATTTGGTTCATTAGGAACAATTAAATATGGTCTTGAAATGAAAGAAAAAAATAATTTGAAAAGAATGTTAAGTTATAAACACGATGATGAACAGAATAAATGGAATAATTGCATTTGCGTTTTATCCGGTATTTTTACCGCCCTATTGATCTTCTCACACGTTCTACTTTATCTAGAAATCGCCTTCTGGTTTGATTTGAACGATTATTTAAGTAAATTGCTATGGAATGCCATAGCATTAGAGATTACTATAGCAATTTTGGACCTTTTACGAGAAGATGACACACAAGTTTTATCACCAGAAGTAGCAGCAAATCATCATGAGAACGAAATAATCGAACAACAACAACAACATAATAATAATAATAATGACAATATAACAGTAGTAACAACATAATAATAAAAATATGACAACAACAACAACAACAACAACAACAACAACAACACAATAATAATAATAATAATAACAACAATATAACAGTAACAGCAACAACATAATAATAACAATATAACAACAACATAATAATAATCATCATTATAACAACATAATAATATAATCATAATAATAATACAATAATATAATAATAATATAAACTAAACGTTTAGCCTATAAGATGAACCAATTTACTAGTTTCGGCAGCATCTTTACATCTAATTTGTATTGGAACTTTTAATAATTTATGATTACAAATATTTCTTTTTCTAGTGGAATTTTATGGGCAGAGCGATAGATGAAAACAATAGATATTAGAAAATAGGTCTTTGTAAAAAGTGAAGAAAGTAAGCATATTTATTATACAATGATAACAAAGATAATATTTACGAGGAAAATCACTTTTGTTCACTAGGGTCTGGCAGCGTAAAGGATGTCAAAATCCTAATTTAGTAATACTTAACATGTGACTAAATAGTTTAATCAGTCTAGTGCTCATTTGAGTTACGCGACCAGCCTTGGTTCCACTACATAAATATATTTTAAAAAAATTTACGTATACATAAAAACTTGTCCTTTAGAATATTCTTAATTTTAAATAATAAAATTGGTTTTTCTGTTCCTGAATGAATCATTTTTGTATAAACTCATAGTAACATTATTTTATCAATTAATAAAGTATCAAGATCTTTTGATTGATCAATAGGAAATCTTTCTCTTTTTATCTTATTTTCTATATAGACATGCATGAACTCTGGCTGCACTATCAAATTATTGCCAACCTTAAGCTACTCCCTTAATGACAAGTATGTGAGATCCTCTGCAACAAGAAATTAATTTTAAATATTTGAGTGCTGAATTATTTAATATTAATAATTTGTTCCAATTCCCAGTCTCATAAAGTTCTGAAAAAAGAGTTTGATTCCCACAATTTATTCTTTTGGTTTTTCTCCAATTCTTTTTGTTGACCATTTTTGATAACTGATCATCCGTGTAACATAAATATTTCATGCAATTAGATTTTATTATAAAGCCATTTAAGGAAGCGTGATGAGTCAATGATAGTGATAATGATAATGGTAATGATAGATGACGGAAAATTTTTATAAATGGAACGGTGGTAGAGTTGAGTTTTCATTAAAATCATTGAATCATGAAAAATCTCTTGATATTTTCCACAATCAATCTGTTTATTGTCATCACTAAAGCAGCACCACCTATTGATGATGAAGGCTTTCAGGGAGACAACTTACTTGATACCTTGTTAACATTATTTTTGCCGTTATTTATTTATCTTTCTTTCTGCAAAGAATTAAAAGCCAGATACTTCGCATTAATTGTGAGGTTTTTTATAAGATTTTTGGCGTACTTATATGGTACATTCGTAATAATTTACTCTTTTTTAGCCCTTGAAAGCAAGATCGAGAAGAATACTACTTGGACTATAGTGTTTGTATCCTATAGTGTTATAAATTTTGTGCTCATAATGGCTATATTGATTGAAGACATTAGAACTATACCCGGAATAAAAGCAGACAATGTAGAAATGTGGTCTTTGGAAGAAAATAAGGGAATTAAAGAAAATGAGGCGGGAATTGAAATTAATCAATTTGAAGAAAATAAGGAAATTGAAGCTACTAATCTCGAAAAAAAATCAAAAAAAGATAATAACAATAGGTATAAATTTAAAAAATACAAAATTTTGATTTTCAATTTTATTTATATTATTAATATTAATACTAATACAGTCAAACCTTGTCACAAACGGATACACGGGACACATTAGAAAAATATTATTATTATAATTACTAATCTCGTCATATATGTTATAACGCGAATTTGATTATAATTCACTACAATAAGATCCACTGTGGCAAGGTTTGACTGTATAAATAAATGAGCAAGCAATCGATTCATTAAATATATATTTTTCATTTAGTGATAACAATATGCGGATAGATTTGAATTTAATAAGTTACATATCTGCACCTGTCAAAACATGCATAGTTTTGGCTTTTCTAGGCAAAAATTATGATAAAATCACTACTGAGATGTTATCATGGATCATCATTCTTTCAATAGTAATATTAATCAGTTTGTTAGGAACAATCAAGTATGCCCTTGAAATGGAAGGAAAAAATAAATGGAAAAGATTTTTGCAAAAATATAAATACAATGATCAGGATGATAACCATGAACAACATAAACGGAACAATTACGTTTGGATTTTCTCCAGTCTTTTCTTTACTCTGTTATACATTACACGTATTCTACTTTATTTAGAAATCGCCTTTTGGTTTGATTTGAATAACTATTTTAGTAAATTATTGTGGAATGTATTAGCATTAGAAATTACTATAACAATGTTGGACCTTGTGCGAGAAGATGACTATGACACCACTAGAAATAGAAACAGCAAATTATCATGGAACGATGAAATAAAAGAAATCGAAATCGATATTGAACAATAATAGTAATAATAATAATGAAAAAACTAGTAAATTGGTTTTTTCATATAGACTAAACGTTTAGCCTATAAGACGAAACCAATTTGCTGGTTTCGCCAGCATCCTTATATCTGATATATTACATTTACATTTAACGAATATTTATAATTTTAGCATAAATTTTATTGTATTATTATTAAATTGAATTTTTTTTTATATACTTGGTGTGGGACTTCTATTCAAATAAGGTTTATTCGAATTATTCGTTTTATTCGTTATGAATTAGAGTATTCGAATTGCATCGAATAAAACTAATAATAATAATTCGAATAAATTTTTTAATTCGAATAAAATTAATGATTCGAAAAAAACTTGCATAATAATAATAATAATAAAAATAATAATAATAATTCGAATGATCCAATCCAATTAAATTTTTTTTCTTTATCAATCTATTTTTCCTTGGTCCTTGGATATAGTACAATAATAAATAGTAGTAGCTGACATTTTCCTTAAGTCATAGTACTAGCAATTATAGTAGTAATATAGATTATAAATATAATTATTGTTTATATTATCTTGTTAAAGAAATAAGGCCTATATTTTATAAAATGAATAAACTAGTAATTTGAATAAAACTGATAAAAACGAATAAATTTTTTTAATTCGAATATAACTAATGATAATAATAATAGTAATATACACTACCCGGACAAAAGTTTGTGAACGATGTATTTTGTTAATTACGCAAAATACTACATAATAACAACACATAAAATTTTAATATTATACGGCCTAGGTTCTTGTTCGTTTTTGTATAAAATTTGATGTTTTTTGTATTTCTAGTACTTTATTAATTAAAAAAAACCGAAAGTTGATTAAATTTTAAAATGTTTACAGTATTTTCGTGATTTTTCAAAAATTTTTATAATAAAAATATTTAAAATTATATCATATAAAAGTTACGGTTTTGGAGAATGAACTGTATGATTTTAAATACTTTAACGCATCTAGATTTTATTTCTTTCGTTATTTTTTTTTCTAGATCTAAATCGTGATCTGCAAAAAAATTTTAAAATCATAAAAATGCCAAAATATGCGGAACTGACTGAACTTGACCGTGGAAAAGTTTTGGGTCTTCATCTATCTGGAAATAGTATGTCAGAAATCTCAAAAAAGCTCAAAATTTCAAAGGGTAGTGTTTGCAACATCATAAAACGTTACAAGAACTCTGATAATGTAAAAAGTGCACCTCGAAGTGGAAGACCCAAAACTTTGAATAAAGATGATCAAAAGACATTAGAAGAGATAGTAAATCAAAACAATCGCAACTCTTCTGGTCAGATACGAGAAAATTTATCTGTAGCAATCGGTAAAGAGGTTTCTACAAGAACAATTCGTAGAAACCTTCATGAACTTGGAATTTACTCGCGAATTGCTAGTCAATTTTTTTCAATTTTAACTTTTTGAAGATCTTTTCAAAAAAAAAGTATTTCGTTTTTTTTTTATTAATAAAGTACTAGAAATACAAAAAACGTCAAATTTTATACAAAAACGAACAAGAACCTAGGCCGTATAATATTAAAATTTTATGTGTTGTTATTATGTAGTATTTTGCGTAATTAACAAAAAACATCGTTCACAAACTTTTGTCCGGGTAGTGTAACTAATATTCGATAATTTTATGACAATTAAAAATTCCGAAAATTTTAATTCAAGGTTTGATGTTTTAACAATATTTGTGCTTCTAATAAAGGTTCTGAAATGTTTTAACTCGTCTATGGGACACATAGAATTTAATTGTAATTCGTTGAAACGATATTCATTGAAACGAGGTTTTACTGTATAAAATTTGCTCAGATAATTAAAACGAGACTCAAAAAATCTTTCGAATTATTTGTAATGCAACTTAATTTTAATTCATTCACATTCAAATTATCGAATTATTCGTTTTATTTCAAATAATTCGAATAAACCTTATTCGAATAGAAACTCTAGTTGAGCAGGCTCGAGTTAAAACTTGAATTTTCAAGTTTTGGCCGAGTTCAAGAAATAGGTTCTTAAATTGTTTTTTAGGTAATGATTGAATTAATCTAAACAAGTTTTGTAATCGAGGATGTGCAAGTGAGCAGGAGAGAACACAAAATTTTAACCCACGCAATTTGCTGACGACCAATTAAAATCGTGAATTTGATAACGTAGAAATATATAAATATTAATATGGGTTTGATTCATTTTGTCAACAATCGCCTCACCAACAATCATTTCGCTAACGAATTTAAGAAGTTGGAAGCAACCACGCGACGAACCATTGAAACAGTCTAATAAATTAAAAATCGTACTACTCGAAAATGTATTTAAAGGGTTGGTTTTCGACTTGGTTGAAGAATAACTCTCTTCCTAACTCTTCTCTTGACCATATCTCTCGATATAATCAAATAACCTTAACATAACGAATGTCAATGAAACGATCGTAAACATAACGAAATTAAGATACACGATCGAGAGGAAAAATGAACAACGCATGAAAAATCAAACAAATACCTTCACTAAGTTGTTGTTTTCAGTCTCTTTCCATTTATTGCCTTACAGTTGACGAAATTAGCTGATTTAATGGTTTTTACATTCCGTGCAACGTTTAATTTCAGACATTTTTTCTTCAAATTTGTGTAATTATTTACACATGATTTATTGCAAGAATGGGCTACTTGTAAAAGTATTTTAAACCGTATTAGTATTAGTATAAAAAAATTTGAAAATTCATTCCTTATATAGGACAGTCTCTCCTGTTCAACTGAAAAAAAAAAAAAGTTAAATGACGCACATTGATCGATCATCAATCTCACACATATATATAGAAAAAATAATTTTTTTTTTATTTTAATTAACAACTACAACCACATTTATTATAACATTTATTATAACATTTATAATTTATTTTTTTTAATAATAAATAAATTTTTTTTTTTTTTAATTAATAATTTTAGCAACCACATTTATTTATAACACATCGCACTTAATTAATCGCCCTCAAACCCATTGGAGGTCACGGGATTGTAAGTCCTTCGTCCCAAAGGTGGTGTCTTTGTTGATCTCCGAGGACTTGCATAGAGCTGAATAATTGCCAAAGGGCGGGCAGGATGGAAGATCATAGATTGACGGGAGCTCCTCAATCGTTTTCAAATTCAGCAACACTGCTTGAATGACCGTGACCTTTTTTTTTATTCATCACATTTCAGCTAGTAAGCAAGTG